>OX578133.1:47113913-47173913 GCA_951213105.1 Amaurobius ferox
GAATACCAAATTAATCAAGCATTAAAGCTTGCACGTAGAAGAGCTCTAGGCTTAAGAATAGTTCATTTCGATAAAATTATTTATCAAGTCCTAATATTTTAAACGAAATGAATCCAAAAATGCTTATTTCTGAAACACAAGATAGATTTTATCTATAAATACACACACACACACATATATATATATATATATATATATATATATATATATATATATATATATATATATATATATAAAAAATCTCACAGATGGCAAAGAGGAAGTATAAAACAACATAATAATTATATTAAAACAGAAGAAAAAATATTGAAATTTTTAAAAACAGAAAACACGATGAAAATTGGATGGATTAAAAACATAGCCAATGGTATCAAGCTTAAATATCTACAGAAAATATGGAATTATATAATTCATTTCAACTTAATAGAAAGCAATTGCAAAATTGAAGAGGCAAGTACTAATATTGATATCCTATTGGATTTAATCAAACGCAGAGCCAGAATTTTTAACTTAGCACTTACAAAAAGTGAAAATATAAAACAATCTAAGGAATTTTTTATTACAACTTTCAAGAACAAAATGTATGAGAACATTCCATTCCATTCTATTTTAAATCATATTAAAGTATATCTTCCTTTGTCTAATATAAAAATCATGATCAATTACAGATTCCTCAAAACCAACGGAAGGAAATATTTCAAATATAACAAAATATGTCAAGATGTTGCATCAAATAATGTAGATTCTTGTAATTGTCATGAGAATATTCATAGTGACACTCATCATAAGCATATAATTTCCGGAAATTTGGATTTTGTTAAAGACAAAAGACTTAACAACCTTTTTCAACTCGGCACAAAGTACCGTATACAAGAATTTAAAAATGTATATGAAGAATTTTATAACGATCTCGACATCTTCATTTATAGATTGGCGGTAAAACATAGTTTACCAGTACAAGCATTTAATGAGTGGAAATATAATCTTTACAGAGCTTTTCGTCACTACTACCCGCAAGCATAGCAAAAATAAAAGAGAAATTAAAATTCCATCCTCTATCAAGCAATTTAAAGAGGAATATGTTTTAACATATACCGATAAAATTGTATCAAATTATGCCTTCACATGTAAGAAGTTCTATGTGAATACACTAAACAAAAGTTACAGGGACAGTAAAATGTATGCTTCAATACCCAGTAACGCATTGATACTGACAAATAGAATAAAGGCACTTTACAAAAGAATAGGAATAGATATTAAAACAATAAAATATCCATATTTGGTCCTCATCCCCAAATTACGCAAAATACCTGTCAAGTTTCGAACTGTGACGGTGGGATGCGGTTCATATTTGGAAAAAGCAAATAAAAACTTCTGGATTTACTCAAAATAGTTATGCATGATATTAAAAGACATGACTCTATCATGATAAAAAACGGACAAAAAACGGACAGGAACTGATAGGCCGGCTGAAATTTTGCCATAACGATATCAACTTTAAAAGTTACGACTTTCGTGATCTTTTTAACAATATTGATTTAACTAATTTACAATTAATTCTGAAAGATCTACATGAAGAATACGACTTAAAACAATTTATAACCTACAGAAGATACATGGACTTGGTGGAATTGGTGTTAAAGGAAAACATACTTCACGACGGAAGCAATTTTTACAAGCAAATCAAGGGCATACCTATGGGAGGGAGTTGCTCGTCAATACTAGCAGATATCTATCTATCTAAATACGAAAGAGGCACTCATATCCTATCGGAAATGCCATACTTCCGTTACGTCGATGATGTGTTAATTGGGGGATATGAAAACACCCCTTGCTTTGACTTTTCATTCTACCCAAGCGAATTGGACCTTATTGAAAATCCAGAGTGTGAAGACGGATCGGTGAAATTCTTGGATTTAGCAATCAAAAAACACCAGAAATATGGAATATATACAGAGTTACACGACAAAAGAGAATCATACAGAATCAAGGTAAATCATATAATCGACTGGAATTCAAACCTTACAAAGTATGTCTTCAGAAATATAATAATTGGTCACTTTAGAAGAAATCAAAATTACAATACTTTTAGGAAAGACTGCATTTACAAATGTAAAACATTTGCAGAGGAAGCTATAAAAAGAAATTATCCAATCAATTTTATACAGCATTATTACAATTCATTTTTTAAAGAAAAGCTGTAATCTAAATATTGATAATTGAGGTTTAATATTCATGACTGCGAAACTGTTATCCTGATATATCTCTGAGCATGAGCAACTTTACTCTTATAAGGAGATGTTCCATTGGGTTAGACTGACGGATGTTTCTCTTTCAAAATTTGTTTGTTTCTTCATTGGTTCTGAGTCTGTTCTGGTGCTTTTCTTTTCGCACATTTGGGAGACTGACCATGGAATTATGTTGGTGCCGTGAGCGTTATCCGGATTGTAAAAGCTGCTTTAAGCGGGAAAGGGGTGTTGCATTCCACCCCTGCCATTTTTATGTAATTCATATGGTCACTCCCGTCTTTATATGCTTACAATCATGTATTCTACTAGGGAAATTGAGCAGCATTTGCGCCTCCTCCTTTGTAGTGAATCGTTCTTTAATTTCAGGCTTCTATAGGATATATCCTATTTTTGTTTCACTTTATTGTAATAGTATATATATATATATATATATATATATATATATATATATATATATATATATATATATAATAAAAGTTTGAAAATCCAATAAAAGAATAGAGAGAAGTTTCAACTCAAAAACCCCAACTTTAAAATATGCCTTACAAATAAAAGTATCAAACAGAGAATCATCAGTCAAGTGGAAAATAAAATGCAAACCTCTAGTCATCAAGCTGAAGACAAACAAAAAACATCAATGGAAAGGAATCGATAAAATAAAATCTAATAAAATCCTAGCATGAAAGCTTTACATGTGGACAAGCCCCAGGTCTAATAATGAATAGTTCATTTCAATAAAACTCTTTGTCAAGTCCAAGTATTTAAAAAAAAATGAACACAAAATGCATGTTTCTGATATCAGTGATAGATTATATCTGTAAACACTGAAAACTTGGACAGCATGCATAAAAATTGAAAAATAATAGGAAAAAAGAATACCTATATATATAGAGAAAGAGAGCGAGAGAGAGAGAGAGAGACTTTTTGGCATCCATTTTATTCGATTTCATTGTGTTTCAGAAACATCATTATAAATCTATTTGTCATCGATTTCTGTTAATTCATATTACCCCATCTTATTAACAGCTGTTTATTACCACCCCATCCTCCCTGGGACTTGTTTTATTGAAGGCCATTTACCACATAGTTACACCTCTATTCATGGTCTAGCCTTTGTTTTTCTTCCATTCATCTTTTTGGGCATTACCTGCTCAACTCCATTTTCCGTCTTGGACATTCTTCATAATTTCTTGATTTCTTCAATCTTAATTCTTTATTTATGCTTGTCGACAGCGCGTATGATATTAATAGCAACTAACTATTACCGAGTTAAAAAACAAGCATGTGTGCATTTGTTTTGGGGTAATTTGTACTGAATGCCAGTCTTGGTAAGGAATTTAATTCAGAATTAAACTCCTCGATAAGCCTAACGATATTCATTGCTTTGGCATGATTGCCACGTAGTTTTTGCAATAAAATAGTATACTAAAAAACTATAAATTAAATTATTGCGCTATTTGCAGCATATAAATAAAATGAAATTAATAAGTTAAATATATGAATTAATGTAGAAAAACTGAAGAGATATATTGAAGCATCCAACACAAACAAAGCAATACAATTGATTACTAGATGTGACTCAAGAGAAAGCTTGTTATAAGAATGAAAAGCCAGTATTAATCCTTATGAATTAAAACGTGTTAGATGCAATCATAGAATATAATCATCAGGGAGTGAATACAAAATATGACCTTCAAATAATATATTTCATTAACTGACCTTGTTTCTTTGAACAAAAAGGCGATTTTTCATCCCAATGTACTATACATTAGTGAATGTAAAAGAAAATTGAAAAGAAAAACTAAAAATAATTGAGTTACATATGTGTAGTTGGTCACAATCCAAAATACTAACCTTACATGATATGTATGGCCTTTATGTTCAAAGTAACAAGGCCATTTAATGACATGTACTATTTAAAAATAATGTTTTGTATTCGTACCCTGGTGATTTTACAATTGCATTGCCTTCAATCCTTTGTTCTTCACTCCATTTTTTACAATTCGTTTCAAATCATAAGGGTTGATTCTGGTTTCTCATTTTCATGACAAGCTTTCTCTTGAGTCACATCTAATAATCAACTCTATTAATTGGATTTTGTTGGATGCTTTTATATATCTCTTCAATTAATATATATATATATATATATGTATATATATATATAATAAAAAAAATCTTCCTTTTACGACCAGAATTCACCGAGTTATGAAATGTTAAACTTTATGATTTAAGTCGCTTTTCCACGCATAAAAATGTCCCGTTTCAGGCAACCAACCAATCAGGGACCGTATTGACCATTTCTCAGCACAAAAGTGCTCCAACTTTAAACAGCTATAAGCCGGTCAATTTTGGTCGTAAAAGGATGCTTTTATTTTTTATTTATTTATTTTTTTTGCGTAAAATTGTATGCGGATGATTTTCCTAAATATAATTGGCAGGACTGGGGGACTGCATAAAAATTTATATTTCGTATTTTCTTTCAGAAATGCATTTATTGATTTAAACTGTTTCTAAGATAATAGATTTTAAAATTTAAAACATTTTTGCAATTGGAAGTGTACCTCTGTGACTATATATATATACAGTGTGGTTATAATTAAATTATCCCTGTTCAGAGCACTGTAGAGAAGCTAACAGTGGTCATAAGAGAGCCAAATATGCGCGATTTACATTTCGGAATATGGGGAAACGAATGACGCAAAAAAAAAATTAGTTCCCAAAATGACCAATACGGGAAGAGATGGCGCTGCGAACAGTCCCTAGTAAAAATATAATTCAATGAAACGGCTTGACATTCGTGATGCATATTAATTACGAATTGTAAGTGGTATAAGCGACCATGAATTGTCATAAACCTTGAATATGAAATTAGGTAAGCATTTTGCATATGTTCCATACGGCATCAACAAAAGAAGATGTCACTTCATGCAAATCGTTTAAACACAAATTGCTATAAAAATACGTTCAAAGCTTTGTGGAAATAATCGACGATTGCTATTGGACTCCCATTGCCTGACCGTACTTTATTATTAAAATCGTTTTACAAAAATAACGAAAATGCTGCTGGCGCTCTTCGCGAGTACAGACGTTTGAAATCGTTGCATACAGATCCTTTCGCAGCATGTGGCGTCCGGAGTATGGTTCAACGTTTCAAGGAGACTGGAAGCTTCTCAGTTCGACAAGGACGAGACCGAAAACCTGTGATAGCGCAAGTGGCTGAAGAGGTTGCAACGGCTGTTGTTGAGCAGAGCAGTCACAATGAGGCAGGAATTAGTAGTGCTCGAGCTATAGCAAGGCAATTGGATTGCAACAGTACGGAAGTATTTGCGGAAAACTTTAGAAAGTTACCCGTATAAGATCAAGCGTCACAAGGTTCTGATACAGATATCTGTGAAACGTTTGCTTTGACATTCCTTGCACGCATGCAGGTAGATACCAAATGGCCCTGGAACATCTTATGGAGTGATGAGGCACATTTTTTTTCTGTGTGGAGCAGTAAATACTCAAAACAGCCGCATCTGGGCAATGAAAAATCCTGGCCAGTTTCAACAGATCCACTTACATTCTCCAAAACTAACCGTTTGGATTGGGTTTACAGCAACATTTCTGATTGGTCCCTATTTTCTTAAGAAATCCATCCACAGGGACCAAAGACCTGTTTATTTACTGCACAGTGTTATAGGGACATGTTGCTGAACTTCGTTATTCCTCATCTCCAACAACGAGGATGCTTCAGCTCTACCATATTCCAACAAAATGAGGCACCTCTCTACATGGGCCGTCCTGTTCAACAATTGTTCTACAGCATTTTACAGAAAATCGAGTAATCAGTCGCGCATTCCCATTTTTAGGTCACACCTTTCACCAGATCTGAACCCTCGTGACTTTTGGCTGTGGGGTTACCTGAAAAGCATGGTTTATCGGGATGAAAAAAAAATAATTTTAATATGGTCAGCTTGAAGCAACAAATGCAATATAAAGTACTAAAATTATATTATAAAGATCTAGAATATTAATATTATTAAAGATATCTTTAAAATCAAAGGTATATTTTATTGAGTAGCAACACTGGTTTTATATTCTATTCTTCATGTTTGGCAACATTGACTTTTTATTATATGTGTGGCAACCGTATTAAAACTATTACTCCGCATCTATGCCCGTATGAGTAATAGGCTTAAATTATTTTTCCATTTTTAAAAAAAAAATCTTATATTCTCTCCATTATTATTCATGGTTTTTCTCTTGGTTTTTTTGTGTTGCAAAATAACCTTTTGTACAATGTAATAAAGTTATTTAATGAAACGAACTATTATCTAGAAGGCAATATACAATGTATTTGTATACATCTCCTGATGATTTTACAATTTCATTGACTTCTATCCATTGTTATTTATTCTATTTTTTAATTAGTTTTATTTCCTAAAGATAGTTGTTCTGTTTGCCCCAACAAATTAATATCTTACTGACTTGCATTCCATTAATTTCTTAATCTAGTATTCATTAATAGCCTTTTAATTAGTTTTAGGTGATATACAATGACTTTTCAAGTTCAATTTTAATTATTTTAGTTAAATTATATGAGAAACAAATTACCCAGCACAAAAGTGCGCAAATGCTACAACATAATGTATAGCTATATAATAATTACCTCCAACATACTCTTAAGAAAACACTTATTCAATTTATACTGAGATGTATCTACAATGAAGAACTAAATAAATTAAAATCCAAATTCAATATTTTAACAATTAAATGTTTGAATAATTCCCAAGCAAACATCGTGGGTAGCACTTATCTTTCTTATAGACTTAAATTCATTTTCTTATTTTTTATTTCATAGTGCATCATTTTGAGTTTAAATGCAGAAAATAGCATGGATATTTTTCTAATATTATATCCAATTTGCATTTTTAATGCATTCTCGTTTCATTTGGCAACTTAATGTATATTAAAACGTCCTCAACTCCTCAAAATTAAAAAAAAACTACAGTATCTCGAGAACGTTTCATCCTACAGTGATGGGGTCAGTTTTATTCGTTTTGTTGTCGAAAATTACACATAGATATAAAAAAATATATCTATATAAAAAAAAGTCTGTAAGTGGGTGTGTTTGTTTGTTTGTTCATCTCACCATGAGAGCAGCTGCCCTGAAAATTTCATGAAATTTTGTGGGTAGCCGTGAGAAAGACCCACTTAAAATTAACCAATGTTTCGAGTTTCTAGGACCAGAGGTTATCAAGATATTATTAAACAAGAAAGATCAATCATACATAAAGCATTGATTATGAGACACTTTCCAACTGAAATGCAATTTCATTTAAACATCTCTAAAATCCGATACATTCGGCGGTAATATTTTTAAAATTATCACAATACTACAAAAATTTATTATATTTGAAAACTTAAAACTTCATCGAAAAAAAAATGAACTTTAATTTTTTATATTTCAAATCACGTAATACACATAATTTATATTTCAAATCACGTAATTGAAATATAAATCGCCTGGTTCTCTCTGTAAAAGCGGTACCTAAATATTTCATTCATACTCTTTTATTCCATTCCTTTCATTCATCACAATATTACAATAATTTATTTTACTTAAAACTTAAAACCATAGAGAGGGAGAGGTAAGAGTAATTTAACTCTATACTTAAAACTTCATCGAAAAAGTCTGCTATAAAATCGTTTGCGTATCTATGTGAAATCAATGAATGTTTCATTCATATCAGCTATATTGCAGACTCCAGAGCTAAATAGTTTTGCATTAAAGAAAGTCAGCAATTTTTATACAACTCATCTTACAGCTTCATGTGTTTACATTCTCCATAAGTGAAAATTAAGCTTCGTTGCAGAAATCATCAAAGTTTGGTGATCATTTAAACTCAAATATATTATAATTGCGTTGTTTCAGAATACAGATGCACAGAAATTAAGCAAAAACAAAACGGTTTTAGGACGAATAGAGCACTAAATACATATTAAAAAGAACTTTAAATATCACGATTTTGATTCAAGATGGATGCCATATTTTATTTTGAAATGTGTCACGTGATCTTTTCATATAATATGGGTGTAAATATTATTTTCATTTTTATTTTAAAAATTACCGAATATATTTTGCTGAAATTTTTTTCATATTTTTTAAGAGATAATTTTTCGAAGCAATTTGTGAATTTTAAATTCGCTTAGAAAATGTTTGAAGAATTAGATCCCATAGGGTTCAATATATTTCCTTTTTTCAACCCGGGTTGAATCCAAAACTAATTGGGTGGTATTATTCATTTATATTCCCACATGTCCCACAGACCGTATGAACAACATACTAAAATTACATTTTGATAAAGCCATTTTTATGGCAGTTATCATGCGAACGGACATACAGACAGAATGAACAAAGTGATAAACACTTTTCAACTAGTTGTAAAGTGTTAAAAACGAACCTCCCCTAAAGATAGCATTATGCAGACTATAAATTATTTTGCCAATTTATTTGAAAAAAAAAATGCTACCATGTTGTTAAGAAACGGAACTGTGTCCCAATGAGTTTATATAGCAGACGATTTTTATTAAATATTTTCTAATTTAAATAATTAAGAAATTTTAAATTTTATAGAAATTACATTTTTGACTGAATTATAAAGTCATCTGTTTTATTTTGGCAAATATTTTTCAAACTCATGTATAAAGTTTAACCAATTGTTGAAACAAGTTTAGCGCTTTTATTTTGGCATATGTTAATCCAATTTCATAGCGTCTTCATTTTGGCATATAATGATCCAATTTAATATTTCTTGTAAATTTATTTACAAACAGGACCAGGGTGTTTTATTATTCAAATCTGCCTGTGAAGATAATTTTTGTAGCGAAAATAGAGATTATTATACTTCTTTTTATGCGAATAAATTTAAATATTTTAATAGAATGTTTTAAATATCAATGTCATTTAAAATATGAATTTACACATAATTGTAAATGTAAAGTTTCTTTGCATTATATATTACGTACAAAGAACGAGTATAATGCTTGTAATTAATATATTTTAGCAATTTTAATCATTTATTTCAGATTTTCACAATTTTGGCCGGAGATGTTCCTAAAAAGTCAGGTTCTTTTTTACGAATCGCTCAGAAATATAATCAGCACCAGCGTAACCTACAAGTAACTTATTTGCATAATTTTGTAAAATTTGATCAATTGATTTATTAGCTGGCGTGTGGCATAAGATTTTTGTAGTTAAATTTGCAAAAAAAGTCCCGTTCTTTTTATCCGAATCGTAACAAAATCTAATCCACACCAATGTAACCCATAATTGACTTACCTATCAATTTGTATGAAATTTGGTCAATTATGTTTAGAGTTAGAATGGATACATGCATTGCACAGATAGACAGACAATACACACAGACACTCCGAGATACAGACACACACATAGTAGATGTCACACTAAAAATAGTTTTTTCGTGCTCTGGGGTGCTTGAAATGTAGATCTGTTGAAAATAAGAATTGCGATTTTCGACATGATTCCAATACTTTCCTTATACATTACCATGCATGGTAGAGAAAATAAAAATGAAAGTAGTTTGTTTATAGACCTAAAAATATAAAATATATTGGCTATTTCTCAGTTATACTGTCTCTTATGAAAACGCTTACTTTGTATTTACAATTATATTAGTAAATTACATTTTTGTATTTCAGCTATAAATTAGACTTAACCTAATATGTATGACTGTAGTGTTACTACCTAGTTTTCTGGTTGCACTTCAATATCTTCAATTTGCCTATTTGGCTGATAGACTCTGTTCTGTAATTTTATTTTGAATTTATTCAATTATATATACACATAAATATATAAAGTATTTCTACAATAAAAATTAAATCTACTTTTCGAATGCGCGTTCTGCAAAAGTATCATTAAATCAGTTTTATTTCATCCGCTCTTTCACACTAACACAATCAGAAACACGCTGGGCCGGTACCCGTTGAAAAAAAATTAGCTGCATTTTTTAGACTACCTTTATGTCTCTTCGTGGATAATTAGATAACCTGGCTTAGATTCAAATAACACCCCAACTGCACTCAAATTCACTTTTAAAATCTGGCAATGTGCTCTTTGCTGATGATGGTCGCTGTTCCCCCTCTTCTTGGAGCACGTGCCTTGATCGAATCAAGCTCGCTCTTCGGCCATTATTCCGAGTCGGATACGCCTCCGTAGGGACTTGGCTGCAAAAGGCAAACGGACAGTGAGGGATACACGAATCACTTGTAATGAAATAACAGAGAACACGCAATTCTCGTGCACCTGGGCCTCTTGTCAGACACTGATGAATGCGTAGGATCAGCTAATGACGAAAACGCATCCGACACGATACGATGCAAAAGAAGATATCCACATTCTACTGCGTATAAGCATCAACAACTGCCCAATCGGACAGGATTGTGGGCAGGTAGAAGACAGAGAGGGAACTGAGAAACCTCAAAAGTTATACTCAGCTCCTCCAGATAAAAATAGTCAATTTTCAGTAGATTTAGTCAATTTTCAGTAGTAATAGTCAATTTTTAGTAGAAAAATTTCGTTTTTAAGAATTTTTTATAAATTACTTAGTTTTATATTGATATCATAGTATCAAAACCAATTGAGGGGATGAAAGAGTTAATATTATACGTTATTAACTATTAAAATTTTAAGTCAATTAACAGTTTTGCTACTAGTTAATGGCTATATTATTATTGGTATTAATATTGATTTAGTTATAAGGATTTTCACATTCAACTGTTAGCTTACAAATATAACTATACAATTTTAATAGTAATACAATTTTAATAGTAATTTATATGGATTGAAATATATAGTAATAACTATTAGTTTACAGATGCTAATGATTAATTGGTTTTGCAATATATAAACTATGACATAATAACGCATAATAATAGTGGACTCCAATAATGAAAAAGGTATCGTATTTAGTTATAATTAATTAGAATATTTTTAATAGAACTATTTATTTATACACTAAAATTTGATATTTAGCACATTTTCAAAAAAATGTTCATAGTTAACTCCTCCTTCAGTACTGTTGAACGATTCTTACATTTCATTTCAACCAACATTGGATTTCGTTAGACCTGCAATCGCGTTGAGACAAATTCTTAAAGCGGATGATAAATTAATTTAGTTGACCAAAAAAAATTTACTCACCTGCATAAATTCACTTCTGTTCTGTTTATTACATTTAGATCCCAAAAAAGTTGCATTAATCTTTAATTACTCTCTTCAGAACATTTTTGTAATAATGAACATTTCTGTAATAATTTCTGTAATAATGAACATTTCTGTATATCTCTATTCCTACACTACTCAAATATGACTCAAATGTGCCTTCTATATACTCACATACTCAGATAGCATACTTGTAGGGGGTGTTCTCAAAGTTAAGCCAAACAGAAATTTACTCACCTATAGAAGCTTGCTTCAGTTCCATTTAGTACTTTTAGATCCTGAAGAAATTTGCATTAATCATTAATCACTCTCTTCAGTCTTTATTCCCTCAATTTTTGCGAGTTTTATTAAGGAACGTTTCAGTAAATTTATATTACTACACTACTTAAAGATTACTCAAATGGGATTGGAATATGCTCACGCACTTCCAAAATACGACGTTAGGGCGTGTTCCCAAAGTAAGGCAAAACAAAAATTTTCTCCCCTTTAAAAGCCCATTTCAATTTAGTTTAGTACTTTTAGATCCTAAAGAAAATTACACCAATCATTAATCCCTCTCCTCGGAACGCCAATGTTTACAGCTTTGATCTTATAAGAAACGTTATTTATATTCCTACACTACTCAAAGGTAGCTCAAATGTGCTTTGTTTATACTCACATACTCAGGTGACATGCCTTTAAGGGGTTGTTCTCAGAGGTAAGACAAACAAAATTTTTCATCTGCAAAAGCCCACTTCAGTTCCATTTAGTACTTTCAGATTCTAAAAAAAGTTGCATTAATCATTAATCGCTCTCTTTAGTTCTTCTTCCCTCAATTTTTACAGGTTTTAATAAGGATTCTTTTTTATAAATTTATATTACTGCACCACTCAAAGATAACTCAAATGGGTTTTGAATAAGTTCACATACTTCCATAACACAACTTTAGGGTGTGTTCACAAAGTTAGGAAAAACAAAAATTTTCTCACCTCTAGAACCCCATTTCAGTTAAATTTAGAACTTTAAGATACTGAAGAAAGTTACATCAATCAATAATCACTCTCTTCTGAACCCCAACTTTTACGAGTTTGATCTAATAACGAACGTTTTTGTATATTTATATTCCTACACTACTCAAAGATGGCTCAAATGCACCTTATATATACTTACATACTTAGAGAACACACCTTTTTTAAGGGGTGTTCTCAAAGTTGAGTCAAACAAAAATTTACTCACCTTCAGAAGCCGACTTCAGGTCTGTTTAGTACTTTTAGATTTAAAAAAAAAAATTGTATTAATCATTAATCCCTCTCAGCAGGATACCAGATTTTACAGGTTTTATTTAATTAATGTACGTTTCTGTCTATTTGTATTCCTACTCAAAGATGGCTCAAATGTGCTTTGCATATACTCACATACTTAGAGAACACACCTGTAGGGGGTGTTCTCAGAGTTAATCCAAACAGAAAGTTACTCACCTGTAGAAACCCGCTTCATTTCCTTTTAGTACTTTTAGATCCTGAAGAAAAAGTTGCATAAATCTTTAATCACTCTCTTTAAGCCCCTAATTTTTTCGGTTTTTAATAAGGAACGGTTTTGTTATTTCCTATTCCTACACTACTTAAAGATGGTTCAAATATGTATTGCATACAGCGTTTCTAGGAAAACCCTTAAACACCCACATAACTTTGTAAAGAAATGCATATGAGTGTACGTGTTAAGTTTGTCCATAGTAGAGTGACCATTCCCATCGAATAATTACTATCGGAAAATTTTATAAGATATAGAACTAGGCAACAAATCGAGATAGACGAAAAAAAATTACAAATTTGTAAACCATTGTTTAAGAAATAGAAATTGGCAATAGAACCATTACAGAAGACATTTATTTCACAGAGTATAATTATTGACAAATTTTTATCCTATTCAGAAATACTAAAACAAACAACACTTATATGCACAGAAATCTAATGTACAGACTGTCCGTAACGTCGTATATACTCACATACTTAGTATCATCAATGCATGCTCAAATTCGAGAAAGAATACTGTGTAATTTGAACAGCATTGCAAGAGTACCCTTGTCACAGGCCAGAAAATAATACATTTTGTATTGCAGGTATTTATTGCTTTTCACATACGCGTTTCGTTTGTTACTGGTAACGATTTCTATTAGATTGGAAAAGCTCTACATTTTTAATAATTGGCATTTGCCATCTATCTTGCTTCATTGCAGAGTTCATTTTCTTAACCTATTTAATTCTCCACTAACGGCGCTGCAATTATTTTTATTCAATCGAGCACAGTCACTTATTCTAGATAGACATAACGTGAACACTCATGCTCCTTTCCGTATAAAGTTATTGTGGTGCTTTAGGACATTTTGGGGGACGTTTTCTAAGTTAGGCTTTAAGCTCAATTTTTTTAAAGAAGAATTTGAAAAAAAAAATAGAGAAACATATCTGCGTGATAACACTATGAAATTGCTGGTGTGTATAGAGATTCGCACAAATTGGCATATAGTAAGTTTTCTAGCTGACTGTGTGTGTCTTCTGTAGTGGAAAATCAAAGCTTCGAACAGCAATGAAAATCGGTACTGGATTATCTGAACTGTCAGTACAACAGACCTGGACGAGATTTTTTTAAAAATTCGAGTTATTTTTTTAGTAATTTTATGTTGAAGAACAATTTTGAACGATTTTCTACAAATCAGTTCCTTAACAATCAAAAATATTATCACAAATTTTCCATTTTGGCGTCATCAGAAAGATCGGAAAACGTTCTTTCTAACGACTTTTGAACCGAATCTGTAGGACCAGTCCTTCCATATTTATTTATTTGTTTTTAAAAACATCGAAATATGCACGGATTTTTTTTTATTTTCTTATTTCCTCGCATCCGAAAAATTAAGATTGGCACAATTCTAAGTTTTGTAAAAATATAGGTGTATATCGCATTCTAACAACAACAAAAAAAACCCAATTTTTGTAATTAATCTATTTCCTGATTTTGTATTTATTTTTAACCGAAAACATAAAAATCCAGATTTCTGATTCCGTTCTTTTGCCGATTGGCGGATCAGAAACTGGGCGTTTGGACGTTTGTGCGATAGCGTGGTAAGTTGTTGTACGCGACTACTCATGCGTTGAAACTAATGGATTCTTTCATGAGCAGTTTGTACAGCAAATTTTATCTCTGATTTTAACCAATTATGCCTTTTGAAGAATTGAGTGAATTAATTTTGTTAATCCCTACTTTTAAATCCCAGACAGCGGTGGGTACATTTCCCAGTGTAATATAAAATAGATTAGTTTTCGACTATATAATGTTAAAGAGCGCGCAAAACAGGCATAATTGGTCCGTGGATACTCCTATCTACAATAGGTGTGTTTTGTACATTTCACTCATCACTTCCATATCCTCCTCATATCTATAGCGAATCTAGAGCAAAAATGTTTCAAGAAAATTTTTGAACCGGAAGTGGAAAAGTAATAGGAAGGGAAAACCCTTAGTAAATCACTCTATCTCCTACAGAATAAATTTGTGATGAATTCGTACCACAGTTATCATTTAAACTACATCTATAGCCAGTCTTGTGAAATAGATGTTTCAAGGAAAATGAAAATTTTTTAACCAGAAATAGGAAAAGAACAGGAAGTAGAAATTCTTAGTAAATACCCTACCGCCTCCAGAATTTGATGCTGAATCCATATTAGTCAGTATCTAAGCACATCTATAGCAGATCTTAAAATATAAATGGTTAAAAAATATAGTAAAAACAATAATGTAAAAGCAAACAAAAAGATCGAATTGTTGAGATCAAGGAGTCGTGACTTAAAATTAAGGGGAAGATAATGCCAAGTTCCTTCCTGTACTTTAGTAGTTCAGTTGGAAAAGTGCTTATCTAGATATCCAGCCAACGGAAGGAAGTTTAATTCCTTTCGTGGGCAATACTTCAAAAGTTCCCTTCCATTATTTATATATTTCTGTATATACTTCTCAGCAGTGCAGCTCAGTTACAGAGATGAGAAAACAAGAATTAAATACCTGCACAAGAATAAAATACATAAGCAAAACATCCAATTTTAAAATCATAACAAAATAAGTTTGCATAAACCATATGATGTTTTTCACTCTGTAATTCAGCAGCTATAGAGACACTTTAGTAATGCTATATTTATTTTCAAAGATACATATTAAGTAATGCAAGGAAATAAAATATATCTTCAAACAAGAAAGATCAATCGTGTGTAAAACATTGATTATGAAACACATTGTAACTGAAATGTAATTTTATTTAAACAACTCTAAAATGCCATACATTCAGAGCAGATATATTTTAAATTATCACAGTACAACAATAATTTATTATCTTTGAGAACTTACAACTTAATCGAAAATAATGAACTTTATTCAGATAATGTTATCGAAATATAAATCGTCTGGCTCTCTATGTAAAAGCAATGAATACTTCCTTCATATCACTTTTATTCCAGGTTCCAGAGCTAAATAATTTTGCGTGAAAAAAGTTCAACAACTCTTTTCCAACTCATCTTACAATCACTTGATTACATTCTGCAACCATTAAAATTAGGCTTCGTTGTAGAAATAATTGAAGTGTGATGATCATTTAAACTTGAAAGTATTGTAATAGCGTTGGCGCAGAATATAGATGCACAGAAAATACTCAAAAATTAAACCAGTTTTAGGACGGATGCGACACTAAATATAAATTTAAAAAAACTTTAAAATCACGATTTTTATTTTAAAGTGTGCTACGTGATCTCTTCATATAATATGATTGCAATTATTAGTTTAATTTTATTTGAAAACTACAGAACATATTTTGCTGAATTTTCTTTATATATTTTATGGAATAATTTGAATACTTCCTAAAACTTCGGAAGCAATTTGTGAATTTTAATTTTGCTTAAAAAGTGTTTGAAAAATTAGGTCCCATAGGGTTCAATGTATTTCACTTTTGAGACACGGGTTCAATCTAAAACTAATTGGGTGATATTATTCATTTACATTCCCATATGTCCCACAGACCATCTCTACAACATACTAAAATTTCATTTTGAAAAAGTCATTTTTACGGCAGTTATCGAGTGAAGGGTCAGACAGACAGACAAAATGAACAAAGTCATAAACACTTTTCAACTATGTTGTAAAGTGTTAAAAATAATTGGTGTTAAAAAGTGTTAAAAATAAATGTTGAAAAGTGTTAATAAAAGGAGCATCTGAATGTGATTCTGAAAATTCATCACTTGCTTATTTCTATCTTCACTACTATAAGTCGATGTTTAGAAATAATGAATGTACCTTTTTCAGATATATTGATGTAATTCTTATTAAGATGATGCACTTCTTAAAAGCATTATCAAGAAAGTGTTGAATATAATATAAATTTTAACAATTTTTATAGATTTAAAGTATGAAGTAAATGAAAGCAAGCACAATATTTTTGTGTTTTATAAAAAGTTTGCACAAAATACTTACTAAAGTACGAAATACGCTCTGAAATACAAAGTATGCACTAATGAAGTAAATGAAAGCTAGTTTAAAGAAACATTCAATTTAAATTTGATAGAACACAAGATAGCATTTCCAAAAAAGTTTGCCCTTTTATAATTATATTTATCTAATTTGAGATCTAATATAATTTTCCTGAATTACCTCTATACTACAAATAACACGTACCAGTAAAATGAATACAAGTAAATGCGTATTAAACATAGTCAAAAAATTTGGTTACAATGTCATCCAAATGAAAATAATAAACAGAAAAGGTGGGGCGAAAAATCAAAGTGTTATCGATGAACGGCCTGCTTCTCTTAATTAAAAGTGTTTCATTTTCTACACCAATTCTTATTAACTCCTTACCCACGTAAGCTCTCTTTGTATGTTAGTTTAACATCTCTGGAGGGCTCATTTTTGGTTCCCAGAGCACGTATAAAGCTGAAATCGGCGCTCAGCTTCACATCTCGGAATATTTTCATCAAATCTTTACGTCATTACGTCATTTACGTTCGTCATGATTACTTTTCTATCCTTTTTGTGCATTTCTTTGCGAGTTATGGTTTGGTGTCGTCAGATGAAATCTTTTCCTGGTTCTAAAGCATTGATCCATGTATAATACTATACAGGGTGTCCCAAAAAGATTGAAACGCGCTTTAATTCTTTACCTGTTGGAGATAAGTGGGCAATGTAAATTGCAAAAATGTTGAAAGTAAGGTAAAAATAGGACTGCGTTAATGAAGTATTCCTCCCATTAAGTTTCAAAAAGTTACACCTTTAAAATTTTATACGACCCCCCCCCCCCCACCTTACACAAATTTGATCCATCAAAAAAAATGTAATGCAACAAGATCATTAAAAAACGCATATCTGTATCTTTAAAATCAACTGAATTATGATAAAAAGAAAAAAATCTGACTTATGCCACTTTTCAGTAGCATGTGAAAGGCTGTTTCATCAGTGGAAATAGGGATCATAAACAAATTGACGATGGAAATTGTTTAGCTTAAAAATACGTTAATATGTGTCAAAATGTTTTATCACAAATGCATCTAAATAAAGCAATAACAGACAGAGATCATGTAAAGCAGTGGTACTCACTACGCGGTTGAGTTTCCTATATATTATCACCCAGTTTTATCGTTTTTGTGATATGTCACAAATTTACATTTCTGATTTGATATATGATCCTCATTCACAATGTTCAATTTTCAATTAAATACAACTCGCTCAAGTTTAAAGATGCAGATACGCGGTTTTTAACACTTCACAACATAGTTGAAAAGTGTTTATGACTTTGTTCATTCTGTCTGTCTGTCTGTCTGTCTGTTTGTCTGCCCGTTAGCGCGATAACTGCCTTAAAAATGACTTTATCAAAATAACATTTTAGTATGTTGCTCAGAAGGTCTGTGGGACCAATGGGACTATAAATGAATAAAATCGCCCACTTAGTTTTGGATTGAACCCGGGTTGAAAAAATGAAATACATTGAACCCTATGGGACCTAATTTTTCAAACATTTTTTAAGCGAATTTAAAATTCAAAAATTACTTCGAAAGTCTTAGGAAATATTCAAATCATCCCATAAAATATATAAAAAAATTTCAGCAAAATATATTCAGTAGTTTTTTTAAATAAAAATTAAAATAATAATTACACCCTTTATATGAAGTGATCACGTTACTATTATATGAAGAGATCACGTGACCCACTTCAAAATAAAATATGGCATCCATCTTGTGTCGAAATCGTGATTTTTAAAGTTCTTTTTAATTCATATTTAGTGTTGTATCCGTCCTGAAACTGCTTTATTTTTGTTTAAATTCTGTGCATCTACATACTGAAATAACACAATTACAATATATTTGAGGTTAAATGATCATCAAACTTTGTTTATTTCTACAACGAAGCCTAATTTCCGCTTATGGATAATGTAAACACCAAAAGATGCAGAATGAGTTGTATAAGAATTGCTGAATTTTTTTAAAGCAAAATTATTTAGCTCTTGGAGTCTGCAATATAGCTGATATGAATGAAACATTAATTGATTTTACACATAGAACCAGACGATTTTTTCGACGAAATTTTAAGCATAGAGTTAAATTACTTGTACCTCCATGGTTTTAAGTTTTTAAATAAAATAAATTATTATAGTATTGTGATGAATGGAAAAAAGTTTATGAATGAAATGCTGCTTTTATATAGAGGCGATTTATATTTCGATGACATCATTTGAATAAAGTTCATTTGTTTTCGATGAAGTTTTTAAATATAATAAATTATTGTAGTATTATGATAATTTTTAAAATATTATCGAGGAATTTATCGCATTTTAGAGATGTTTAAACCAGGCAATTTATATTTCAAACCAGGTAATTTATTTTTCAATGCCTTCATTTGAATGAAGTTCATTT
Source organism: Amaurobius ferox (assembly GCA_951213105.1). Lineage (NCBI taxonomy): Eukaryota > Metazoa > Arthropoda > Arachnida > Araneae > Amaurobiidae > Amaurobius > Amaurobius ferox. The sequence continues at coordinate 47,133,302 of OX578133.1, forward strand.
TTTTTCGATGAAGTTTTAAGTTTTCATATATAATAAATTAATGTAGTATTGTGATAATTTTAAAAATATTACCGACGAATATATATATCGCATTTTAGAGATGTTTATATAAAATTGCATTGAAGTTGGAAAGCGTTTCATAATGAATGCATTATGCATGATTGATCTTGCTTGCTTTTTAATGATCTTGTTGCATTAAAAATAAAAATTTTCTTATTGGCCAAATTTGTCTAAATGGGTCGTATAAAAATTAAAAAAGTGTAACTTTTTAAAGCGAAAATTAATGGGATGACTATTTCATTAACGTAGTCTTATTTCCTACCTTACTTTCAACATTTTTGCAATTTACATTGCCCACTTATCTCCAACAAGTAAAGAATTAAAGCGCGTTTCAATCTTTTTGGAACACCCCGTATAGGTTTGCACGTCAATTAAGTAAAATAATAATAATAACAATAATAAGGTGCCGAATAAAGGAGGGAAAGCTCAAATAAGAAATGAAATCTGGAAAGTAAATATAAATTATACGAAAAAATAATGTCCTCCCCTACATAACAGCGATACATGAAAATATTGAAAATATCACTATTGAGTAATCATGTTGATAAATATTTCTACAAAATGTATTAAAACCTCACAAAACACGAACCCTTCAATGTAGCCATAATTATTTTTATTTTCCCTACACACATAGTATAATGTATTGTGACGGGGGAAGTATTGTGATAGGGGAGTTGAAATTTTTAATTCGGGTTTTCGACGAAAGAAAATGTTTCAAACATACCTGAACTCGATCGTTTTGAGGTATCTTTTGTTTGTGTGTCCGTGAGTCTGTGGAGATGATATCTCACGAACGAATGGAGTGCTTATAATAAAATTTGGTACAAAAATTACTATCTGTGAATACTGGAAACTTATTAACTTTAAACGCAATCAAATGTTCGGAAGACCCCCCCCCCTCCTCCCAAATTTTCGAATAAAAATTTGAAAAATTCAACAGAAAACCAAAACCATCAGTAATGTTACGTAAATAATCATTTCTAATGTAATTTTTCATCAGAAAACGATTGGTATAAAATTTAGAACGCTAACATGAACTGTTCTCGAGATATGGCACTTTTTCTAATACATTTATCAAAAGAATCTCCTAAAATAAAAAAGCATTAACTAGTATGAAATATGCTCACTTTTCATATGTAATATTATGCGATAATTTTTTTAACATTAATCTTGTGGATCTAGTTCGTTCCTTTCACGAGAGAAGATACTTGTGTAATAGTTCGTATTTTCATGCCTAACAATTCGCCAACAGTCATTTATATATAAGAAATGCTCATCTCTCCGTTTGTCTGTAATGCTTGGCGATAAATCTGGTAAACTTAGTGACTCATTTAGCCAACAATCGCCAACGTGGCAATATTTTGCCCAAGATTGAAGAAAATATCGTTAAAAATGCAAAAATGACGCTAAATTAACGAAAATAACGCCAAATTGATTAATTAATTATTAAAATATTTTAATATATGGACTATATTGCTTATTGGGAATGCTATCAATATTGATAATTGTCAATTTAGAGTTGAGTAAAATGTAAGTTAATTGGGTACTTTGAAATAGTTTTACATGTTGTCCTCCAAAAAAAGTGTCAAATATGCAATTCAATATTAAAAACATGCCGTAGGCCTTATACATCAATCTTTCACTGTGAAATAAGTAATGCCTTGCATTATATAGGGAAGGTCATATACTGTCCATATCAGATTTTTTTTTAATTAACTACGACTAAAAGGTGCTACGTGTGATTTGAAGAAGGGTTAGTATCCTTCACCAACCGTAGAAATATAGCTGCGATATTGACGGAAATTGGCGCAAACCATTGTGCAATTTCATAACGTTTTTGGAAGGATATTTTTTGTTTTCTGTACTTTTTCTTCTTTTTCCAATGGCCAGGCATTGACTCTTTCATCTTCGCCTATACATCGGCCAGAATAGTGAACCTCTTAGCCGTCAAATGGCGTTGCCCCAGCGCACCATTGGGGGTGGGGACATATTGCGCCCAACAACACAAACATCCATGTCTTACGTGGGACTCGAACCCACAACGTGGCGGCCGATCAATCTCTGGAAACGCTCGCCTTGACCGTTCGGCCACCGAGTTGACTGAATTTGTTTTCTGTACTTTGCAGGAAGTTTTTACCATGAAGTCATATTTATGGAAATAACTTACTACTCAACCAAATTACTATTACGCTGCAGTTTTTGAATTATTCAAATAATTTTAGGTATAAACAAAGTTTCCCTACTTTTCAAAGCACTGTGTGTGGTAGATCTATTATAAGAATCTACTAGTAGAAAAAGAGAAGAAGTTACTAAGAATCTACTAAGTCCCTTTACAAACACTACAGAAAAAGTATTAGAGTGGTGGTCATTCGCAGAGTTAAAAAGTATTATATGTTATTAGTGTCAAAAACTTTGCGTTACTGTTGATTTTACGAAAACATTTGTTTGGAACACCTATTTCTCAAAATGCGTTATAGATACACCTTAGATCATGACTTATTTAGATTCAGCGTCAAATTCCGTGTGTTAAAGGACTCACTAAGGATTTTCACTTCCGGTTCTGGTTCTGGAAATATTCCTTCCGATTCAAATATTTACATTAGAGTGTGTTTCTCGGGATTATATATATATATATATATACAGCTTAAATGAAGACTGATATCGATTCTGAATCAAATTCCGAGTGGGGAAGGGAGGGGGGGAGCCACAAAGGATTTCCACTTGTACTTTTTCCGCTTGCTGGTCAAAAAAATTTCTTGAAACTTCTATTTCACGAGATTGTGTATGGATAGAGCTTGGATGATTAATGATATGAATTCAAGATTGAATTCTGGAGGAAGTAGTGGGGGTTCATTAAAGATTTCCACTTCCGGTTTTTTCACTTCCTGTTCAAACACCATTTGTTGATATTGAGATACAACTTCCAGTTTTTCCGAAAATTCACATGACTATAAGAAATAAGTATGCAAAATAAATTAAAAATGCTTAAGAGTTCTGTCAAAAATGAAGTATACACACCATTTGACACCAAATGTAGACTTCTTCAAAAATTTTTCGTTATAATTTAATATGTGAAACTATTTTAAAATTTAAAAAGACGGCTAATACGAACGTAAAATCAAAAGACTGAGTTTTAAATCTTTTACATTGCATAAAAATGAATGCTTTAAAAAAACGTTCGAATTTGAACAAATGCGATCAAATTATTCTTAAATTTGCGCAATTGTATTAAAGAATCACCTGTTAAAACAAACTGAAATTCACAGATAAAACCATAAATACTTCACATGCATTCTTTAGTTTAAAATCACTTCAATGCATTATTTCACCATTTACGTCAACTATTCATTCTTTTGACTTCTCAACTTCAACGCCATCTACATGCAGTGAGGAGCTTTAATGATATCGATTGCAAAACTAGAGAGCGCATGCGTGAATGCGAAAAGTACTGTGATCATCATACTTCCATTTATCTTATCTTACGCTAACCAATCCAATTTTGCTTCAATTTTGCATGTCTTTCTTGTTAATAATTATATTTTCTTTCATTTTGATGTTCCTTATCTGAGCATAACATTTCTCTCAACACTATCTGGATAAAAAGAAATTAAATAAAAATGCATTAATCTTACTGTCTTTACGATTGCCCAAAGTGTTCTACATAAATTACTTCATCGGAAATTCTTTTATCATGTTCTTCAGTTTTTATATATGTATTTTAGATGTGAATATGAAATTTTGTTTTCAAATGTATCAATATTATATTTTAACTAGTGTTTATTAATCCTGTCAAAGATGGGGAAACTAACACGCTTAAAAAATTAGGTTGCAAATGTTTTTAATAGGTTTTATTTTTTAACAATGTATGGCGTCTGGCCTCAAAAATAGTTAAATAAATCGAAAATTGGCGTAGTTAAGTTCTGTCCTATGGTCGATACTATAAGTGTGAAAGGTTTAATTAAATTGCCCTTTTAAAATAAGTTTTATTTTGTTTAACAGTGCATAGCGCTTGGCGTCGAAAATAATTAACTTAATCAAAAATTGGCGCAATTTGGTTTTATCCTATGGTCGATAATATAAGTGTGAAAGTTAAGGCCTTGTATGTAATCGGGGGATTCTGGAGAGTCAAGAAAATATTTTGGACTCTTTTGTCAACCCCCGGGAGAGAAATCGAAAATTATCGAAATAGTTTTAATCGAAATAGTTTTCAAATACACCAATACTATATTTTAACTAATATTTATTACTCTCAAAGACAGATAAGCTAACATACTTAAAAAATTAAATTGCAATTTTTTTTAATAAGTTTTATTTTGTTTAACAATATATAGCGCTTGACGTCGAAAATATTAACTTAATCGAAAATTGGCACAGTTAGGTTGTATGGTCGATAATTTAAGTGTGAAAGTTTCAGCTTTTGAGGTAATCTGAGGCTACTCCAGAAAATATTTTGGACCCTCATTTTGTCCACCACCTAGAGAGAAATCCGCCTCCGTTACTTTTTGTTCCGAGGACGATACCGTAAGTGTGCAAATATTCAGCCTTTTAGGTCACTGGAAGGGGGGTTTTGGGGGTGTCAGAAATACTTTTCAAAACCCTCCATTTTCACCGTGTCCTGTAAGGAAAATAGATAATTCGACATAAGATCCGTCCTATGGATGGTACTATGAATGTGCAACGATTCAGAATTCGAGGCCACCGAATGACTTTTGGATATAAACACTACAGTGGGTCATGATAGAATGGGAATTTGTTTTTTCTTCAATATCGGGTTGTAATAGTAGTAAAAGGGTGCTAAATGATATATTAAAATCACGTAATATTTGTAAGACTTCGCCTCCAGATTAACCTTGAAGTAGAGGGGGAAAAAATCGATTTTTTTTCTCCGAATTTCAGTTTTTCTCATTAAATAATTTTTGGGGGGCTCTCAAAACGATTGGAGTTTATAATATATCTAGTCCGACCTATATGGAACGATCAAACTCTATTATTAAAAAATATATTCAATGAGAAAATCTGAAATTCAGAATTTTTTTTAATGAATTTCAGTTTTACTCATTAAATAATCTTTTTCGGGCCTTTGGGATATACAAAATATGTTTAGGCATACGTATTCGCAAATTCTATTACAAACCAATATTAGACATAAACAATAATTTCTCATACATTCGTAACCAACAGGCGATTTTCCCCAATTTTTTGAAATTTCAAGGTCAATCCGGAGGCAGAAGATGATATTCAATTTTTTCAAAATTTTATACGCGATTTTAAGACATCATTTTTTTATTGCTATTAGAATAGAATAGAAAAGAAAAGGTTGACACACCCTAAAAACACGTTAGCGAATATATATATATATAGATAAATTAATTACTTATTTAACTCATTAAATTAAAAAAAAGAAATTTTGAAAAGCAGGAATGGACTAGGAAATTTTGGAAACATTAAAAACTTCGATGGGAAGAAAACAATTTATCAGTTTCATATTCATTTATGATAATCAGGTATGTTGTACAGCTAAAATCCTTGCAAAAAATATTTTAGGGGGATTATTTTTCTTTCTTAAAGCATTTTTAAATTACTGTTTGTGAGACTGAAACTATTAATACTTCCTTAAGGAAAACAGCATACGAAAATTGGGTAACTACAATTGTTTCGAGGGTGCTTTATTGCACTCTTCTTCAGCCTGCAGTGTCTTCTCTTAATAACCACAAAGGAAGGAAGGACTGTAAGATAGTAGGCAGACAAACAATCGAATAGATAAGTATAGAACACACAAAGTGAGAATTAGTAGCAGGGGTAACAGACTTTGAAATTGAAATCTCGACCATAAACATATCAAGCGAAGAAATCGAAAAAATTCGAAAAATATCAAGCGAAAAAATCAAAACCTCGACCATAAATATATCAAGCGAAAAAATCGAAAAAAATCGAAAAATATCAAGTGAAAAAATCGAAACCTCGACCATAAACATACCAAACGAAAAAATGGAACAGGCTGCATTGATATGAGATTTAAAATGAAACTGAGAGAAAAAAAAATGAAAACTAGCCCAGTAGTTAGAGAACGGGGATTGCATTCTGGCGATCCTGATTCGATTCCCAGCTCTGCCCAAACTGCCCCCGTGTTCACGCGGAGTACGGACACTTGAAATACACTCTTTTACAAAAAGAGAAAAAAAGAAAGACAGAGGGAAAAAAAAAGAAGCACCATGAAGAAAGTGACTGTTTTTATTGAAATTAAATATGCGTACAGCTCATACACAAGTAATGAAATGCTTGCAAAACAAGGCCGCAGGACCCATCAATTGTTAGCAATTGCACATTGAATTTTCAAATCAGTAATTGGTGAAACCCCTCTTGGCGGCAATGCATGCTTGTATACGTCTAAGTAAGGAGTGATAAAGTTTCCTAATGTCATTCTCCGATACATTCTGCTAGGCATTCCTCAATAGTTGCTCCAGATCTGCTACATTTCGGGGTGCCCGAATCTGGCGGCCTAGCATGTCCCGTACATGTTCAATTTACGAAAGGTCTGGTGACCTTGCTGGCCAAGGAACAATATCAACAGCACGAAGACAGTCCACAGATATGCAAGTCGTATGTGGCATGGCATTATCTTGTTAGAAAATGGCCCCAGAATGACGTGCCATGAAGGGTACCGGAAACGGCCGCAGTATTTCATCAACATATCGTTGAGCTGTTAAAGTTGTTCACAGGATGACTAGGGGCGACCTGCTGTCGCAAGAGATAGCACTCCACACCATCACACCAGGCATAATGGCTGTATGCCTGTGTGAAACAAAGGTTGATTGGGACTACTGGCCCTGGCGCCTGCACACCCGATGGTTATCTGCTGAAAGACTGAAGCGTGATTCATCGCAGAACACTATGCGATGCCAGTCTGCTGGCAGCCATGATGCTCGGCTACGACATCACTCCAAACGACTGTGCCGATGTTGTGGGGTTATGGGCAGACGTCCTAAAGGCCGTCGTGAGCGTAACCTCGCCTCAGCCAAGCTCTGTGAGATGGTGGAAGGTACCACGGGTTGTATGGAAGAGGATGTAGCATGTTGGATGGCGGACAATGATGCGGTTGGGTCAGTTCAGCCTGTCGCACAATCATCCGATCTAGCCTCGCATTCGTGCACGTTGTCCTTCCAGAGCCTTCATTCCGCCAATGAGTTCCTTGCAGCAACCATTGCTGCCAGCACCTTTACACCATTCGGTACAGGTGGCGACCGGACAGCTACATGCATCGCGACTATACGACCAAGTTTAAACTCGTCTAATTGCTTATAAGGTCTTCGGTAAAGTTATAACGGCATCATTGGTTGTGTCTCCACGGAACTGTAGCGCCAATAACGAGCAAGAAGAAATCAGAGGGAGAAGACAAACCCATATAAAAAAGAAACTAGCAAAATTGTAAAATAGTAATTAAATATCAGTGAAAAATGATGAAAGCAAAAGAGACATAAAAATTAGGATAGTCATATTCAAAATCCACGAAAATATACAGTAAATAACAGAATGAAGGAAAGGAACTGTTTCAGAGTTTAAATGAGATACCTTCATCTATTAAAATAAACATTTATACTTCTAAATTTAAAATTATTAAAATTTTTTAAGGTAATGCGCGAATTGTATTACTAAATATATATAAATATATATAGATCCCTTTTCGATATTTAATATTAAATACCTAAACATTTACCTGAAGCAAATATTTTATAGTACAAAGTTCTTAGTATTTATAGGATTACACATATAAAATTAAACTTCCCTTATACAATTAATGTTCGCTCATATTCAGGAAATCTTGAAATTAAAATATTTTTCTAAGATCCTTAACGGACCATAGAAATTTTGGTCTGCATAGTAGAAATCGTACAGGTTTAACACCTTAAGTAGATGTTTTGTACATGCCAGACATAAATTGAAACTTTTTCAGATAATTTGTAGCATTTTCGGTTCATTTGTCACATTGTAAAGATTATTTAATTGAAATGTTACATTTGTAACACTGTGCAAAGATTATTTAATTTCAATGTTACATTTATAACATTGCAATTAATTGTAACATTGCAATTAATTGTAACATTGCAAAAATTTCTAATTTTTAAAAGCCTGTCTCGTGTATAGTAGCGTTACCAAGGAGGGGGGGGGGGGTTGGTGTCATAACCCCCAGAAACTTATCAGAACCCATTGAAGTTCGTAGAAAGGAAATTTGGAGAAATGAGAAAGAATATATTTTGTTACCAACACCCCCCCCCCCTCTCTCCCATTTTATTTTGGCGACGCTTCTGCTTTTGTATGAGCACTACTTTTTAACTAAATAGAAATAAATGTGACTCAGTTGGGCCATCTTGTAAAGTTTCTGAAAACATTTGATTTTTCAATTGTATATTCAAAGGATCCGGAAAATCTTTATCTCTTAATGTTAGTTTTTCAATATAATGTCTTTTAGGAGCAGCATCAAATGTTTTAAAAGGATCACTGTTCATTGTTAAATCAAGAAAATAAAAGTTCGCATAAAAAGAAACACAAATATTTTAATGTTAAACGATAAATTACTAAAAGGATAAATGAAATACTACGAACAGAACGTATAAATATTATAGCAAAGGCTACTTGGATACTGAAAAATAAATGAATTAGTGTCGATAACTAAAGATTTTCCAATGCAAATAATATGGTCAAACCGTTGTGTTAGCAGACAACCGGAAACACACAGCCGGAAGTATTTAGCTCTTAATGCGGATAAGGTTGCCAAAGATATTTGTTTGTTAAAAAAAAAGTTCTCTCCGTCCGTTCGTGGCAATTTGGAAGGTTTGGTGATCACTTGGCAACTTTCAGAAAATGTTACCAAGTTGACGAAAAGGACTCCAAATTGATAAAAATTCAATATCTTGGAACATTAAATTAAATTTCTTCGATAATCCATGTCGCTTTGGTGGAATTAACATTCATAATTTAAAACATAGTGTTTCACTGTTTATAGGACAGGTATGTTCTGTTAAGAGGTTAGAGTGTCGTAAATTAATTGCATTTTCTTTTAAGGGAGGGTTGGTATAGTAATCATATTTCGAAGTATATAAGAATTAATAATTTGGGGAGGTGCATGACTATCATGTGTTCGAGAATATAAGAATGGAAATAACATCAAAGTAATTTTTAACATGCGAAAAGCATGTTATATGCTTAAAACTATTTCCAAGGAATCAGTTCATGCAACTAATTAAAAAATATACTTTCATATTATGTATTTTTTCTAAAGCGATGAAAATGAAAACTTGTTCCAATACAAAACTAAACTAAATCCAATCTGTACCAAACTATAAAGCTGCCTGCATTAGCCACTGTCATTTACTATAAAAGGTAATAACAATACTGCCATCAGCAGTCCATGAGAGGTTTCTTTTTCTATTTCATTCGAGATACTTTGAGAGGAGCGACGTGAGGTGCTTTTCGAAAAGGAACCCGGGTCGAATCTATCATAGACTACGAAGTGAGTGACAGATCACTTTCCAGCGCTTAGGTTTAGGCCTCTTTGCCACGTGCGAGGCGCGTGCAACAGCAACGTTTGGTTTATTCGCGTACGCCATTGATCCAACTTCCAGGCTGCTTGCTCACCGTTCATGCTCATAGATGCCGAAGAGGGCATTTCGCCTCGCGTAAAACTGTGATTGCAGCATATGTTTTAAGAAAAATACTTGTTAAGATTTGTAATACATATTGAATTGAATCTATTTCGTAAAGGCATTGGGAGTTTTAAATGAGTCTTTCAAATGCAAAAAATGATAAAAAAGCTATGCTTGTGCATTTAAAATGTTTAATTTAATATATCGAAATTATGTAGGATAAATAAATTCGAAATTTTATTCACAGTTTTCTTTATATAGTACTTGTATGCATTTCCCCCTTGCATACATGGAATAATGGATGGGAAAGTATTGTGACGGGGTCGAAAATTCAAATTCGTGTTTTCTATGAAAGAGGGTCTTTTAAGCATTACTCAACTGGAATCTAAGGTTTTTGAAGTAATGTCTGTATGTACGTGTATATGTGTGTGTCTATGAGTCTGTAGATGCGATATCTCACGAGCAAATGGAGATTTTCAAACGTAATTTGGTACCATTATTACAATCCATGAATACTGGAACTCAATTGATTTTAAACGCGATCGAACGTTCGGAAAAACCTTCGGATACAAGTATGAATCCGAAGATATGGATAACTAAAGATTTATTTCATTCAGCACTAAATGCAAATATGAACATTATTCTCTAGCTGCCTAGCAAAGTCGCAAAAGACACAATCGTTAGATAGAATGAAACAACATTTAGATTTTCAACTAATTCATAACAAGGAATTTGTATTATGAAACACTGATATATTCACAATTAATTTTTACTCATCACATTATTTCGCTGTTGGAACAATTAGTATCATTATATTCCTTCCATGGAATGATCTAGATGGGAATTCCATAGAAAGATCTAGATGGGAATTCCATGGAGAGATCTAGATGAGAATTCCATGGAAAGATCTAGATGGAAATATTTGGTCCAAACACTTAATTTCTCTGACATTCCCAAACTCGCCAAATATCTCTAAGAGAGCGTCATTTCAGGAAATTTGTCGCCAAGATCAAGCAATCCGCACTTTATCGTAATATAAATTGGTAACTGCAAATGTCGCTTTCCAAACTGGATGCATTTAGCAATTGGATGCATGCAGTAAAAGACATGTCAGGTATTTGTAACAGTGCTAATTTGTTAAGCATATACGTAACTGCCATGTTTGTTATAATACTTGTTCCGTGACAACCAGACGGCTTGACCAGTTATTAAAAAAAAATGTGGATTTTTGGTGATTAAGAGAACAGAACTTCTGGAAAATATTAAACTTTTCCAGAATAATATCCGTAAAGATTACGGCTAAATTCCTGACAAACTTTCGGACATTTATAGTATATCAAATCTCATAATCTCATAAGCAAACATCTAAAAATCATCGCGTTCACTATTCCATTTCTCTGTTTTTACAAGAGACTCTGTAAAGAACCTTACTACCCCAACAGGGAATTGAACCCTGAATCTTCGAACTGGCCAGCTCATGTTCTACCGTTGAGCTACTGGAACGATATTGCAAGCTCTTATTTTCTAAGTAGACTCTGCATTCTCCCTTCTCTGTCAGATTGGCGTGAAATTGACAATCTGGCTAACCACCTCCTGCTATTTTTACTTCAGAGCCTTCTTTTTACTCAGATCAAAGAGCTAGAATCACTCCTTGATTATTCCTCAAAGCTTCTGATGCTATCCTTATCCACTAGGTTATCTTCCTGCACGGTCCTCATTTTCCTAATTTAAAATCGGCGCTCCATATCTCAGAGTCCACTGAATCCATGCTAGTAGTACTAGGAGCACTTTCAGACCTCAGATATCTTTGTACTAACCCACAGGGTTGATTTGTTCAGTCGCCATTGTAAAGAACCTTGCTGTCCCATCCGGGAATCGAACCCTGGATTTTCGAACTGGCCAGCCAATGTTCTACCGTTGAGCTACTTGGACGAGATTGCAAGCTCTTATTGTCGAAGTGAACTCTGCAACTCTTGTGTCAATTGTCAGCATTAAAACAGTCTGTCAAAAATTACACTATCACTCTTATGTTAGCGAAGTAATTTTGGTTCGTCACCAAGAAATATATTTCAAAGACTATTTAAAGTATACCGAAATATTATAGTGCTACCATTTCATCAGCGCTGCTTATGGACTCAATGGCTAGTAGTCTCTAAATGTGACACCTATACACTTAATAAAAGTTCAGAAAATTTAAAAAAAAAGTGTAAATTTAAGCATAAAATTGGAATGACGCTCATCTTTGAGATGTAAAGTGCTGTAAGTTTTATAAAAATTCCTTTGTATCATCATCCCTCATTTGAATTGTAAAAAGTTTTGATCTTTTCGTTAATCTGGAATTTGAGACGGATTGAATGAGACCAAAACCAAGTTTTTGGCTCGAGTGGAAATGCTCTATCCTTTTGAAAATTATTTTTGAATTTTTTAATTACTCCATTAAATCGTCACTGCTAGTTCGGATTTTAAAAATAGTACATTTTCTTCGGTTATTTGTAAGCTGAGACGGATTGAATGACACCAAAATTAAGATTATAGTTAGATTGGAAGTGTTCGATAATTAAGCAAAGTAGCTTTGAGTTTTTATTATCCCTTTACACGGTCACCCCTAATGCGAATTTTTAAAATTTTAGGTTTTTACCTTGGTTTCAAGGCTCAGACGGATAGACTGACATCAAAACCACAATTCTAGCTATAGTGGAAATGCACGATAATTTTGATACCTCTCCCCGTAACTCACTCACCCACTCACTCAGTCAGTCAATTCAGTGCATATTTATAGATTTCATACTAAACCCTAAATCAATCCTCACCATTAAAATAGTCTGACCAAAATTATGCTATCACTCTCATGTCAGTGACGAAATTTTGGTTCATCACAGTGGAACACATTTCAAAGACTGTTAGAAGTATTCCAAAATATTGTACTACAGCCGTTTCTTAAAAATGAAAGATATAGGTCATTTTTTTATTTTTAAACCTCATAACTACCATTTGTGTTTCGTACTTCCTTGTTGACCTCTTTAACGTGATTATCACTACAGATTTTAAATTTGTTCTATTGCAAGGAAAAACAATTGCGGAAATACGATTTATTTTTTATATCTCGAAATTTCTGAAATACTTTGCTGTTACCAATTGAAACAAGAAATTAATGAAGTAGCCTTTATACGGTGGCAAGTCGCGCATACACTCTATTTTCGGCGGAATTAATAAGCATTTTCATACTCTTTCGCACATTTTTTTCGTACATCATAAGAATTTTCGTAGAAACCGGAAGGAAGATCTCCAGAAACGGAAGTGAAAATCCTTTGAGAACATCGCACGCCCTCTGAAATTTGATTCTAAATCTATATCAGTCATCATCTTGTCTATATCCGTCAATATCTGGCAGTCAAAAGTTTTACTCTATCATAATAGTTTCCCATCCCATATAAGTTGCGTTGCTAGGAAGGGGCAGGCATAACACGCCATTGAGGAGAATTTATATTAGTTCTCCATAGGTTGTAAAGAAACTTTCTCCTATAGAACCAAGAGTTGAACTATGGATCTTCGTCCTGGACAGTCGACTCTCTACCATTCAGCTACTAGGATGAAATTGTAAGCTCTTATCATCGAAATGGACTCAGAAGATTCCCTACTGAAAAAAGAAAGTCAGCATTATAACTTCCCTTCCCCCTTTCGATCGTAACTCCCTTCTTTACGAGATCCTTGATACGCCTATGCATGTATTATGTATAGCAAGGAGAGATAAAAATGGAGACCCCCATTTGTACTTTCCCTACATACATGATATAATGTTGGGGAAGTATTGTGACGGGGTCGAAAATTCGAATTCGAATTTTCGGCGAAAGAGCATGTTTGAAGCATCCTTGAACCCGAATCAAACGTTTTGAAGTGATGTTTGCGTGTGTATGTTAGTAAATGCGTGTGTTAATATGTGTGTTGGTTTGTTTGTCTGTGAGTCTGTGGATGCGATATCTCGCAAACGAATGGCGTATTGCGAACGAAATTTGATACGGATATTACAAACGGTGAATACTGTAACCCTATTGATTTTAAACATAATAGAATGTTCGAAATCTCCCCTTCCCTCCCAGTTAGGGTATTATTGAGGTGTATTCGTAACAATACATTAAAGGATGATAAAAAAAAATGAGAAATTATGTTACTTTAGCAAATGTATCCAAAAATCACATTATTCTGATTAAAATGACAGAGTTAGTTTTTTAAAAACTAATCCTAATATATATATATATATATATATATATATATATATATATATATATATATATATATATATATATATATATATATATATATATATATATATATATATATATATATATATATATATATATATATATATATATATATATATATATATATATATATATATATATATATATATATATATATATATATACCTCATAAATGTTTTTAAAAATTACAGCTCAGAGATGGACTATATTTTTTGTGCTTCCTCCGTTATCTCCTTTCTCAGTAGACCTATCATTGTGTCTCCATTAGATTTCAATGTAAATTTGTTCCTTACATGTTGCCCTAATTGATTTCCATGAACATTTCTGCGGAAAAATTACTCAATTAGATATATTCATTAAAGCGACCTGAAATAGTATGACAAAGTTTCGATCTTGACACCATCAAAGAGAACGAAACATTCTCTTTCAAACAAACTGTGAATGTAATCCATACAATTATTGGACGGTTTCTAGTAAATTCTTAAAACAATATATACTTTTCATAAGTTTTAAACTTCTCCTATTTTTATATTACGGAATGCAGAAATTGACTTGTCATCCATCGTTCATTTGTTTTCAGCTCTTAAAATATCACGGACCACTCCAAATAAAAAACATTTCATAAACCCATCCTTTGATTAATTATGAATTTTTTATCCGTCGCCTGTCTTTGATTTTTTGAACGAATCTCCCAGGCTATTGCAAGTCTCGGACCCCTTCCGAAGTAGAAACGGACCGGGTAAGGAACCACGTATAGGGTTATGTCGTATAGGGAAGAGGACATTTTGGGTTGGACTGAGAGGGATTGCATGTGCGTTTCCGCGGAATCGCCTGTTTCATGAATATACTATCAATTGTGATTCTCATATATTTTTTTGTTTGTTTTTACACAGAGTGCATACGATTTGATTCGTGTAATTATTGGATCGAAGTCATTTTTTAAATTATGTTCAAATGTATTTTTTATGCAGCGGGTGCTTATTTAATTATTTATACGTAGTGGACGCTTATTTAAACCCCAAGAAACAACGGTAAATTTGTTCTAACTTATTTAATAAAGGAAGATGTTTGTTTGTGTGTCTGTCTGTCTGTGCAGCCTGCAATGAGTAATCTAAGCGCCGTACGTCCATCAGTGCACAGGTACTTCAGGACTCGAATAGGTGCACCTTGGAGACATTTTTCTTTTAATTTTGAATTAGGTTTTAGTTATTTTATAAATTCGAATTTCCTTTGGACCGCTAAAAATTCTTTAAAAAGAGTGGAGAAAAGAAGTGCGGCTCTAATTTCATTCTAGGTACGACAGCAAGGTCATAGACAAGCGTCTCGCTCACGAAAACGGGAATTTCAGACGGATGGCGCTTCGGTAGTAGAATTTAAAATTCAGAAATCCTGGGTTTTACAAATAGAGATTTGAATTTTGAAATGTAAGATTTTAACAGTATTTAAGTTGTAAGCACTTCCTGAAAATAAAATCACGTTTCTAAGATAATAACTTTTAGAGTTAGCGATTAAGTTTTTAAACTGCCATAATTCTTTTCCCTGTTGCGGATAGCGTGCTTGGTGAATTGCGTAGTAGAGGGGTTTGACTTACGACCCGGGACGACGTTTGATTATCCGTTCTATTTACTAATAGTAAGAACTTTCAAATAAAAGTTTATTTACAGCAAATGAGACGTAAAAATAACACGAATTTGTCTTAGCACTTTCGAGCGTAGAGACGCCCTTCATCAGAGGGATGACAAGCACAAAGTATACCAGCTCTTTTAAATACAGCCAACTCGCACGTTAAACATACATAATATAAAAATCTAATCGGCGAAAATAAATTTTACATTATGAGAAGAAGCACAAGATAAATATAAATTCCTAGAATCAAATATAAAATGCCAAAAACCATGGAGAAAATTTACAAAATATTAAATATTTAAATAATTATGTGCGCAGATAGTGATTTAACATCTATAAAATCGAGGTGAGACGCCAGGTAAAACTAAGTTTCTGAACGGATTAAAATTACAAACGAAATCCCCATAGAACGAAATAAACAAGAATTCATAAAATAAAATGTTCCGGGGTTATTACAATATGTTTCCGGCTAGGGTTTTGATATTTGTTATATTTGATTTTAAGGAATTTGTATTTGTCTTGTACTGCTTCTCATAATGTGCAATTTCTTTTCGACAATATTTTTCTAATGAAGCTGGCCACAGGCACTGCTGGTAGTGATTAATAAAACATGTTGGAATTGCCAGAATTTTCTTTTATGTACAAATTTCTTTTCTTTTGATCCTAAATATGTTTTCTATTTTTTAGGTCTCATGGTGGTTGTCGAAGTTCTAGTTGTATTACAAGCACACAAATACAGGGATCTATCTGTATTTGAAATGCATTAATGCATTCGAAATATACTGATGTAATAATGTAATGAGTTTCAAACAAACTCAGCTATCTTCATAAATTCTTCTTCATCGAATGGATCATTACCAAGTTGTTTAGACTCAAATGTGTTTAAAATTGGATATCTTATGAGACTTGACTGATATTTATAACATTTTTATTAGCATGTAACTTTGAAATAAACTGTTTATTCTTTATATTTGAGTAATTCTTGAACTCTTTAAGACACTGGAACCAATAAATTCCTCTACTAACAAAACATGACTTTAGCTCAACTACACATGTTTGCTAACAAAACATGACTTGAGCTCAACAAAAAATGCTTACTAACAAAATATGACTTGAGCTCAACAAAAAATGTTTACTAACAAAACATGACTTTAGCTCAACTACATATGTTTACTAACAAAACATGACTTGAGCTGAACAAAAAATGCTTACTAACAAAATATGACTTGAGCTCAACAAAAAATGTTTACTAACAAAACATGACTAGAGCTCAACAAAAAATGTTTACTAACAAAATATGACTAGAGCTCAACAAAAAATGTTTACTAACAAAACATGACTTTAGCTCAACTACATATGTTTACTAACAAAACATGACTTGAGCTGAACAAAAAATGCTTACTAACAAAATATGACTTGAGCTCAACAAAAAATGTTTACTAACAAAACATGACTTGAGCTCAACAAAAAATGTTTACTAACAAAATATGACTAGAGCTCAACAAAAAATGTTTACTAACAAAACATGACTTTAGCTCAACTACATATGTTTACTAACAAAACATGACTTGAGCTGAACAAAAAATGCTTACTAACAAAATATGACTTGAGCTCAACAAAAAATGTTTACTAACAAAACATGACTTGAGCTCAACAAAAAATGTTTACTAACGAAACATGACTTTAGCTCAAACGAAACAGTAGACATGAATTTATTTTTCCTGACACATTGTATTAACAAATAAATCAAATTTAACGTCACATATCGTATGATGATGTTTAAAACCAGTTGCTCACTAAAAGTAATAGATAAAAAAAAGTGCTAAATCAAACATTATCTCTTTAACTAAATTCAGAAATCTCAGAATTAATCTCAGAAGACTCTGTAAGTCAAGCCTCCATTCACTACTAAAATATAGTTAAAATGAAAAATTATTTTACATAAATCATTATTATTACTATTATTTTAGCATTTTTAACAGCTAACTTCTCAATTTGATAATTTAATCATTCAAAGAATAAGATATTAATAAAATCAAAATATATATTTTTAAACACGAATGCTATTTTACAATTCATTCTAAAAGTCTTCTCAGTGCTACTATCTTCGAACCTGAGATAGTGTAGAGTTTAGTAAACTTTCAACTTTTCGAAGCACTTTTTTTAATCACAGCAAATTCCTTTTAGGAAGAGCTTTCTTTGAACTTCAGAAAACTATGCTGCGATGATACATTCTTTTGAGCTGAATGTAATGTATCATGATACAATAGGCACTTTCAGAATTATAGCCACGCCCAGTCTGTTCCTCCCATCCCTTAGCCCTAGGGTAGCATAATTCATCCTTGTAGTCTTCAAAGGCAAAGAAAGGAAAAACCACTAGGACCAAGTGCTTTTCCCCCCAGTATATACGATGAAATGAATATTTAAACAGCTGTAGACTTATTCCCCATTTGGGGGGATTTAAATTTAAGGGAGGAGGAGATTTAAACAGGGTAAAGGCAATGAGGGAGAAAATACATTGTTTCATTAATTTGGCTACTAAGACAAAAGATGAAATCTCTGAACCTCATCTGTTTGATCTGATTATACGGGTGGAGATATCATTTGAATGAAGATTTTATTCAATGTGGAGCTAACAGATTCATCCTTTGAGTGCTTTCAAACTCAGGCGGTGACAAATAATGTTCCTTTAATACCAACCTTACACCTGTTGGCGAATTTGTGCAAAAGACTTATCCAAAAAAGAAAATTTGATTTAAATAGAAAATATTAAAATTATTTAATGCTTGTCAAAAAATGTCAGCAGAGACTTTTTTTTTTTTGGGGGGGGGGGGGGGGGGCTTTGCTATACTATTATTTTTATGAAAACATTTTCCTTTCAGCATCTATTTCTCAACACCAGTTATAGAGCATAAATGATGACTGATTTAAATCCAGCATAAACTCAGAAAGAGAATGGGGGAGGGGAGGGGGATCACTATATGTTTCCGTTTCCGATTACTTTTTATTTCTAGTTCAAAAATTCGCATTTTACTTGAACTATATATTTCTTAAGATAGGCTACAGATAGAACTTCGATGATAACTGATATGGATTCAGCATCATTCTGAAGGAGGTAGGTAGGATGTTTCACTAAAAAATTTCACTTCCAGGTTCTTTTCCACTTCCCGTTTACAAATCTTCCTGAAACATGTATTAATCAAGACTGGTCCAAGATAGGACTTGGATAATGGCTTATATAGATTGAACATCAAATTCAGGAAGGGCGGAAGGAATTCGCTAAGGATTTCTATTTCCAGTCCCGAAGATGTCACTTCTAATTCAAAAATTTACAATTTCCTTTAAACATCTATTTCTCGGGTTTTGATATAGATATAGCTCAGATGATGACTAATATGGATTTAGCATAAAATTCTGTAGGAGAATGCAGGATTCACTAAGGGCCACTTCATTTCATTTCTGGTTCTTTTTCCACTTCCGGTTCAACATGTTTCCTTGAAATATCTATTTCTCAAGATTGTCTATAGATAGAGCTTGATGATGACTGATATAAATTCAGTATTTTATATTATGGAGGATAGGATATAACGCGAGGTTTATTAATGATTTTCCCTTTCGATGTTGTTTACTTCCAGTTCAAAAAATGTCTTTGAAATATTTATTTTCCAAGATTCGCAAGAGATTGGCAAGAGAGACTTTGATGATGGCTGATATTGATTCAGGATTGAATTCCAGAGAGGTAGGGGGTTGACTACGGATTTCAGTTTACTTCCAGTTCAAAAATTTCTTTTAAATATTTTTCACAGGATAGACTATAGATATATCTTAGAAGGTGACTAATATAGATTCAGCATCGAATTCCCGAGATGAGGAGGGGTTCACAAAGCATTTCCATTTCCGGTGTTGGAGATGTCACTTTCGAATTTTTTTCCGAAATTAATATGACTGTATGAAATAAATATGCAAAAAAGAATGAAAATGCTTAATAATCCCATTAGAAACGATAATTTAAGTAACATTATTAAATGTTCTGAATTTTTAATGATTTTCAAAATTTCAATCAAAAATTCGGGGGTCTCCCAAACATTTGATTGCGTTTAAAATCAAAAAGATTCCAGTATTCACCGACTGTAATATCTGTACCAAATTTCATTGAAAACACTCTATTCGTTCGTGAGATATCACTTCCACAGATTCACGGACTCACACACACATACTCTCTCTCACTCTCTCTCTCTTCCTCTCTCCATCTCCTCTCCATCTTCCTCTCTCGCTCTCTTTCTCTCTCTTGTCTTTCGCTCTTCCTCTCTCTCTCTTCATCTCTCTCTTCCCCCTCTCTCTTCATCTCTCCCCCTCTCTCTTCATCCCTCTCTCTTCTTCCCCCTCTCTCTTCATCTCTCCCCTCTCTCTTCAGCTCTCTCTCTTCTCCCCTCTCTCTCTTCATCTCCCCCTCTCTCTTCATCCCTCTCTCTTCTTCCCCTTCTCTCTTCACCCCTCTCTCTTCTTCCCCCCTCTCTCTCATCCCCTCTCTCTCTCTTCCCCTCTCTCTCTCTTCCCCTCTCTCTCTCTTCCCCTCTCTCTCTCTTCCCCCCCCTCTCTCTCTCTCTCTTCCTCTCGCACACACATATATACACACAGACATTACCTCAAAAACATTCGAATTCAGGGATGCCTGAAGCGCACTCTTCCGTCAAAAACTTGAATCCGAATTTTCGATCCTGCCACAATACGTTTCCTATATATTATACTATGTATATAGCGGTATGTTATACCTGAACATGCTTTGAAAAATTTTTCTTCTAGCATTGAAACTCTTAGGCCAAACCGAATCGTTTTCACCCCACTCCTAATTTTCGTAATGTTCGAGCACGCTATTGGACTCATCATTTGATATTTGCATATACCCATCGGCGGCAACTGTAAGTTTTTTCCAATAAAATCCACGGATGCGTTCGTTATTTGAGAAGTTGCATCACGTGCTTAACTTTTGGAAGGCAGTGTACAATCGGCTGGAAAAAAATCCGAACACCGCGCGTTATTCCGACTCCTCAGGCGATACAGTAAAACCAAATGAGTCGTTAAAATCTTAATAATGCTTGCTATGAAGAAAAGACCAACTAATTTGCATAAGGGGTCGTTTTCATACTAAACATTGCATCAACATCGGCTTTTTTTAAAGGGCAGCAGCACCTTTTGATAACAGATTCTGATTCTACAGGTCAAAGCACCTCGAAGTCATATAAAATTTATATATTAATTTTCCTAATATACTTGTGTATATGTGCGTGTGTCCGTCCGTGAGTCTGTGGATGCGATACCTCACGAACGAACGGAGCGTTTCGAATGAAATTTGGTACAAATATCAGTGAATATTGTAACCTGTAGATGTTAAACACAATCGAATGTTCGAAAGACCTCCACATTTTCGAATGAAATTTTGAATGAATCATTAAAAATCAGAACTATCAATAAAGTACAGAAATGATCATTTTTTATTTCTCATTAGAAAACAAATGACTCAAATTTTAGAGTGCTAGAGCATGAACTTATTCTCGAGATATTACACATTCTTTAAATAAATTTATATCACATAAATCACATGAAATTAAAAACGCATTGACTTTTGTGAAATATATTCACTTTCATAATATTATACGATGCATTTGTTAACATCATTTCCGTTTATCCAGTTTGTTCCATTCGTGAGTGAAGTTACTTCGGGGAATACTTTAATATTTTAATGCCTAACAATTCGCCAATAGTCATTTATAAACATACTTAGTCAATTTGGTAATATTTAAAATAGTTGCCAATTTGGCGACACCCCGACAAGTTTTACGGACGTAAATATGAGTTATTCTTATAGTAAATTTTCATATTCCTTTCATGATATTGAATTTGGATCAATTAATCGACATTTTCATTGATTTAGAGTCATTTTTTATCAATTTGGTGACCGTTTTGTCAATTTGGCAGCATTAAAAATGTCGCCAAGTTGGCGATATTCCGCTACAATTTCACAAAGCGTTACGGACACAAAAATGTGTTATTCTTACAATTGATTTTTATATTATTTCCAAAATATTTAATTTCCACCAATTAGTCGTCACTTCCATTCATTTAGCGTCATTTGTATCAATTTGGCGACATTTTAGTTAATTTGGCAACATTTTAAAAAGTCGCCAAGTTGGCGATATTTTGCAAAATTAGTCAACAAAATTTCATCAAGCGTTAAGGGCGGAGAAATAGGTTATTCTTACAGTAGATAAATGACTATTTGCGAATTGTTAGGTATCAAGATACAAAACTACCCAAAGTATCTTCTTTCTTGAATGGAACGAACTAGATCCACGAGAATGATTATAACAAATTTATCGCATAATATCACATATGAAAAGTGAACATATTTCAAAATAATTAATACTTTTTTTATTTTATGTGATTTTTTAATTACATTTATGTGAAAATGTGCAATATCTAGAGAACGATTCATGCTAGAACTATCGAAACGTCTGAACGATCGAAAAGTCCCTCAGTTTCGCATAGCATCTCCTTCTCGACTCACTGCCTCTAAAATCCTTCTATAATTTTTTGGATATATAGGTCATCTTTTCTTTACTGATGACGTCACGTTTATTGGTTGCTCTATATTTTATAATCTATACTGTTATTTATGTATTTTATAATTTAAATGTATTGAATTTAAAAGGATCAATATGCAAACCATGTCTCACCGTTGTAGGCTATATATAAGAGCTCATGTTCGTAGCATCTTAAAGAATTTACATTGCCACTGATGAAGGCCATAGTGACGTCCAAAAGCGCTCTGGATTTGTAATTTTAAGTACGTCATAACTGGTGTTATTATTAAAGACATTTTAATGTACCAACTTTGGTTGTCTTTATTATTTCGTTTTAAAATTTAAATTAATGTTCCAAAAACGAAATTTAAGAATCTCTGTTATCGCTATATAAATTATCGTCAAAGATCTGAAGGATAGAAAATACTGGTCCCGTTTGTAAACAAATTTACAAAAAATATGAAATTGAGTCAATATATGCCAGAATTAAAGCGCTAAAATTATATTGGAAGATATACCCGTACTACCTACATTCTCATAGATTACAAGATATACCAGTACTACAATATATGAGTTTAAAGAATATTTTTCAAAATAAAACAGATGACGTAATAAATTGAAAATATCAATAATCCCCGCAATCTTTACACACGAAGGACGTAATTGATATAATCTAGTCAAAATTGCAATTTCGATAAAATTTATTTTTATATACATTTCTTTATTTAAATCGGAAAAAATTTAATAAAAATCGTCCGCTGTATAAACATATTGGACATAATTCACGATATGATATAATTTTCTTCAAATAAACTGACAAAAAATATATCGTCTTCAAAATGCTATCTTTATGGAAGATTTAATTGTGCGTTTTTATCAATATCTCAACAACATCTGGTCCTAGAAACTCGAAACATCGACAAAATTTTAAGTGGGGTTATTCCAAGGCTACCAACAAAATTTAATGAAGTTTCGTGTAGCCGTTCTCCCGTGATAATGAGACAAACAAACAAACACACATGCATACCCACAGACAGACTCAATTTTATTTTTATATACACTGACTTCCAAAAGTTAAGCACGCAATTCAAATTTTCATTTTTCGAAAGCGTATCTGAATTTGAGTGTTTGAAAATTGCTGCGCATGTACACGGTAGTATGCAAATATCGTATGTTACAGCCAATCACGATTGACTGTCCGATATATGCTAATTAAGCAGTCGTTGATGACGCCAGCATTCTGAAGGGTTTGAGGAGGTGCATACAAAGTGTTTATAACTTTTGTAGGATAATTTTTGATGATATTCGTGTTTCTATGGCTGAAAGAAGACGAATGGCAGATAATGAGCGCTGGCGTGCTGTCGCACGCATTGAAATAGGACAGTCAATCAAAGATGTCGCTATTTCTTTGGCGTTGATCATTCGGTAATTTATCGATTATGGAAACAATTCCAAACAAGTGAAACAGTTGTCCAGAGACCTGAGCCAGGTCGTCCAAGGATTACCACCTCTCTCTGATGATCGGTATATTGCTATAGTAGCCAAGAGGAATCAACGAGCGACCTCCACAACTGTTACATCCATGGTTGCAGCGGCACTTGGTAAGAAAATATCTAACAGTACTGTGCGCCGAAGGCTCCACGTGAAGGAACTATACGCCCGAGTACGAAGTTTTTGTGTTCCACTAACCGTCCAAGTCAGAGGGGTAAGATTAAAAAGGTGTCGTCAACATATAAATTGAACTGTCTCAGTTTGGTGCAACGTCCTGTTCACGGACGAGTCCAGATTTTACATGGAATCAGATGATAAGCGTATAAAAGTGTGAAGAGAACGAGACACACGCAATCAGGCCAAAAACATCATCGAACATTACGCATTCAGATGTGGCAGCATCATGGTGTGGGCTGGAATTTCGATGGGATATCGCACAGAGCTGCACATGTTTAAAGGTGGTTCTGTGACGGCTGCGCGGTATCGGGATGAAGTCCTAGACCCCAATGCAAGACTCTACGCAGTTGGTCCTGATTTCCTCCTTATGCACGAAAATGCCCGTTCCCATCCAGCTAACATCGCTAACGAATACCTGGAAAGTGAGGGCATTTCTCGTATGGAGTGGCCGACGTATTCCCTCAACCTTAAACCCATTGAAACCTTTGGAATTCCCTCGGGTGTGCTGTCTCTGCACGTTTACCTCCTCCAGCCAGTCTCAGAGAATTCGAAACTGCCCTATTGGAAGAATGGACATTGCTCGCATCTGCGATGGTTGATCACCTCATTGAAAGCATGGAAAATTGTTGTAAAGTCTGTGTGAAGGTCCGGGGTGGTCACATATCATATTAATGTAAGTTTTGTTTGGTTTGTTTGCCTTTAAACATAATTTTGTTAATGACCCAAATGTGACGTCATCATATAACTTACGAAAAGTAAATATTGTACATAATTCTTATTTTCTTTAATGCATAAACACATTTGCTACCTTCATATACAATTTTGAGCTAATCAAAGATTTACTTTTCCACTTTTGTTGATTTTACCGTTCGTGCTTGACTTTTGGAAACTAGTGTAGATTACTAATCATTAGAATATGCTCTATAACATTGTAATTGTCTTTTTTTGCCTAACTTGCTGTGTTGCAAATTTTGTCCTAGCTTTTTATCTTAACTTTTTAAGCTCTCCGCTAGGAGCACTGCAATAACTTTTATTTGATCGAACATGGCCACTTTACTATAAATAGACCTAACGTGTATACTCATGGATCGTTTTTTTCAAAGTTATTTGTTGTTTAAGAACTTTTCTATAAGATGCACGTAGGACATGATCATCAAATCTTCACAACTCATCGAGGTATGAACCTGGAATTTCACAGGTATGTCTTTCATGATTAATCGAAAAATGCATAAAACGGATATGTACGTAATCCATCATTAAAGGTGTGAATAAGAGATATGGGTTCATTATTTTGCAAACATGGAAATTTTCAGCGATATTCACTATGAATCATAGGTAAATAGTGCAACAGGGTTGTTCATAGGTGGGTCTAAGATTTTTTTGTTGGGGGAACTAAAGTCCGATGAGCTTTATTATTACTTTCCTTATATACATAGTATAATGTATAAGGAAAGTATTGTGACGGGAGTCGAAAATTCGAATTCGAGTTTTCGAAGGGAAAGCACGTTTTAAGCATCCGTGAACACGAATTAAACGTTTTTGAGGTGATGTCTGTGTGTGTGTCAATGAGACTGTGGAGACGATATCTGACGAACGGAGTGATTCGAACGAAATTTGGTACAAAAATTACAATCCGTGAATACTGGAAGCCTATCGTTTTTAAACGCAATTGAATGTTCAGAACCCCACTAAATTTTCGAGTGAAATTTTGAGAAAATCGTCAAAAAATCAAAACTTTTTATGACGTTACGCAATTAATCATTTCTTATGTAAGTTTTCAATAGAAAACGATTGATAAACTTTAGAAGGCTAGCATGAACCGTTCTCGAGATATTGCATATGTTTATTAAAAATTTATTAAAAAATCACATAAAATAAAATTATTAACTATTAAGAAATATGTTCACTTTTCATATGTTGTTGTTGTTGTTGTTGTGGCTTATCCTCCGGCTGTCTGACGAAGTCAGACAAGATCCATTAGACCATTGACCCTAAGGAAGTCGAGTACCAGAAGGGGGGAAGAGTATATGTCCTCTCTGGAAAGTCCCAGACAGACCAGGATGTGTTCAGGAGAAACCTGCTGAGCTTGACATTTAGAGCAGACTGCAAAAATCTTCCTGCCCTCAAAAAACGAGAGACCTTTTGTGTGGCCGCTTGCTAATCTGGATATTGCAGTTCGAGAGGCTCTGTCACAATTGAGAACGAACGAAGAGCCCGGCTCTCTGCCCGCATACCAGTGATGGCTGGGAGGAACCCTCCACTCCCTCGAAATTTCAGAATTGACTATGGATTGATGTTCAGAAAAAGTAAGGGCAGAAGAGGAAGGACCAGAGTGGCCACAAACCTCCTTGGCCAGTCCATCCGCTTGCTCATTGCCGTAAATGTCAACGTGGGATGGTATCCACTGACAATGAACATCATGGGACTCTGAAATGAGCTTGAGTTTGAGAAGGATGGAAATACTAGTTTGATCTCCAACTGCAATCCAATTATGATGGAGGTGTTGAAGAGAGCTGCGGCTGTCCGAAAAGATCCAGAGGTCCCCAAAGTCGTTTTCGTTCAGAGCAACTTCAAGACCTTGCTCAATTGCAATTAGTTCGCTTTTGAAGACTGATGAGGAATCGGGGTTGCGGAGGCTGATGGACAATTTATCCCTTGGTTTCTCGATGTAGATGCCACTACCAGCGTGGTCCTCCAGTTTGCTGCCGTCCGTATAGATTTTAATGGCATTATCGGGGATCTTATTAATGATCTCTAAGGCCAACTGTCTAAGATGAGCTGGGATAAAATCCCTCTTGGTGACAGGGGTAGAAAAGCCAAAGTGGAAATAAACTCTGGGGAGTCCCTCTTAGGGACTCAGACAAGATTTTAAGGAGTGGGGCTCGATCTCATCAAAAGGCAGACGCAGATGTTCAGCATGACTAAAAGGACTATTTTTCTTAAGTCTTTGATTGTTGCTCCAGTTATTCAGGTAAAGGGAGGTTTTATTATGCTGACCATAGCTAGCAAGTTTGTTAAAATATTTGGCAAGGTTGGCCTTTCTTCTAGTTTGAAGAGGTTGCAAATTAGCCTCATAGAGAACTACTTCTCTAGGGCAGCTACGTCTCAGTCCAGTGATAATTCTAGTAGCACTGAGTTGAACCCTCTCCAATTTATCCAAGTTGGTGGCTGAGGCACAGCAATAAACAGGGAAACAATACTCTAAGATGGGCCTAATGAATGTCATATATGTATTTCTCAGAGTAACAGCATTGGCTCCCTAGTCTTTGCCTGCTATGTATTTAAGAATATTTAATCTTTTTCTGCCCTTTAAGACAATATGTTCGATGTGCTTGTTGCTTGTCCATTCGGGATCTAAAATAAATCCCAGATATTTAGGATGCTTCTCATAAGCAAGATCCTGATTATCCATTTTTAGTTTTGGTTGATAATTGTATAATCTTTTGTTAGTGGTAAAAAAAGTGGCAATGGACTTGGCAGGGTTGAAGAAGAGTTTAGATTCCAAAGCAAAGTTCGACAATGCAGAAAGAGTGTTGTTAAGATTCTTCTCCATTTCAGTTAAATTCAACTTTTCATGTGTAATATCATGAGATACATTTGGCAACATCATTCTCGTGAATCTAGCTCATTCCATTCATGGGAAAAGATACTTTGGGTAATACTTTTGTAGTTGAACGCCAATAGTCATTTATAGTCTATAAGAATAACTTATGTATCCGTCCATAAAGCTTGGCGATATTTTGGCGGAATGTGATGTGTTTGGCGGAATGTGAAATGTCGCCAACTTGGCGACTTTTTAAATATTGCCAAATTAACGAAAATCTCGCCAAATTGATAAAAATGACGCTAAATCAATGAAAATGACGACTAATTGACTAAAGTGCAATATCCTGGAAAAAATTTAAGAATCTACGAGTACTATAAGAATAAACTATTTTTTCCGTTCGTAGAGTTTGGATAAAATTTTGGTGACAAATTTTGCGGAATATCTACAACTTGATGACTTTTTAAATGTTACCAAATTGAAGAAAATATCACCCAATTGATAAAATCACCAAAGTCAAGAAGCATCGGGCGCGGTTAGTACTTGGGTGGATGACCACCTGGGAGCACTGCGTGCTGTTGGCACATTTCGGGCGCGGTAGTCTGGTGATTTGCGTGCTGGATTTGCACGCTGCCACAACTGCCGCCGTGTTCATGCGGAGTACGATCACGTTAAACATGTGGGTCCGTAAGTCCTTCCGAGAGGTTGGTGGTAGGGGAAGGAGGGTACGGTGCCTCCCCCACTGGGTTCCGGTCTAAATTGAGAGGCACTTCCCGACCGTCCAAACGGTTACCTTACACCTTTCTGGTAGGTCGGACGGTCTGGGTCTCAACAACAACAACCCAATTAATAAAACTTCGCCAAATTGATAAAACTGACGCTGAATCAATGAAATGACGTCTAATTGATGAAAGTTCAATATCTTGGAAAGAACATAAGAATAGACTATAAGAATAACCCATTTCTCCGTCCGTAACGCTTGACGAGAAATTTAGCGGGACGTCGACAACTTGGCGACTATTTTAAATGTTGGCAAAGTGACAAAAATGTCGCGAAATTGATAAAAACGACGCCAAATGAGAATTAGCAAATTCTGATTTCCGTCGTATGACGAGCATACCATCAAGTATATAGGAAATGCTCCTCTCTCCGTTTGTCTGTAATACTTGGTGATGTATTTGGCAAACTTGGCAAATAATTTAGCAAAGTATCGCCAACTTGGCGATATTTCGCCCCAGATTGACGAAAATTTCATCAAAAATTTAAAATGACACTAAATTAATAAAAATGACGCTTAATTGATGAATTAATTATTAAATTATTTTAATATATGGACTAGTATAACGTTTATTAAGGATACTATCAGTATTGTTAATTGATAATTTAGAGTTGTGTGAAATACAAGTTCATTGGGTACTTTAAAATAATATTACATATTGTCATCCGGAAAATCGCCAAATGTACAATTCCACATTATAAACACTGTGCCGTGGATCTTTTCATCACTTTTTCACCGTTGAAAAAGTGAATTCATTAGATTATATAAGGGAAGTCATATACTGCCCACATCAGATTTTTTTCATTTGCAATGTATAATCTATATAAATAAAATTGAAAATCTGTCTCTGTCTGTCTGTTCATCTTTACGGGAGAACAGCTGAACCGAATTTGATGAAATTTTGTGGGTAGCCTTGAACCAGCCCCACTTAAAATTTAGTCCAGGTTTCGAGTTTCTACGGCCAGTAATTCTCAAGATATTAGTGAAAAACGAAACTTTCGTTTGTCTCAGCATCACAGGAGAACTGCTGAATTGAATTTAATGAAATTTTGTGTGTAGCCTTGAAATCGCCCCACTTAAACTTACAAGGGAACCTCAACATTTGTTCCGGCTAGTTCCAGCTGGAATTGGGTGGAAACGGTAGGTACTAGTGAGAAACTAATGTTCCTGAAATATCTCTTGAATTGAGCGTGGAGATCCGTAGAAAAAAAAATTCCAAAGTTTACATGGATTAATATGGGAAAAATTACTTCTTCTCTTTTTACTTTCCCTGCAATACATGCTAATGTATAGGGAAAGTTTTGGAATCATGCCGAAAATCGCAACTCGAGTTTTCGACGGATCTACACATTTCAAGACCTCTAGAATACGAAAAAACTATTTTTAGCGTGACGTCTGTGTGTGTGTCTGTGTGTCTGTCTGTGTGTCTGTCTGTCTGTCTGTGTGTTTGTCTGTCTGTCTGTCTGTCTGTCTGTCTGTCTGTTTGTCTGTCTGTCTGTCTGTGTGTTTGTCTGTCTGTCTGTCTGTCTGTCTGTCTGTCTGTGTGTCTGTCTGTCTGTGCAGATTTTGTATCCACTCTAACTAAAAAAGTAATTGACCGAATTTCATAAAATTTGGTAGGTAAGTCACTTGTGGGCAAATCTGGTGCTGATTAGTTTTGGGTACGATTCGGGATAAAAGAACTCGCGGTTTTTTGCGAAATGGCCTGCAAAAGCTTGTATCCACTCTAGCTGAAAAACTAATAGACCGAATTCCACAAAATTCGGTAGGTAAGTCACTTGTGGAACACCCTGGTGCTGATTAGATTTTGGTATGAATCGGAATAAAATAACCAGCCTTTTTTTACAAAATGGCCCTCAAAAATCGCAAAAATCTAAAATAAAAAACTACGTATGCTCAAATATATCCATTAAATGCTTGTTTAATACGTAAATTTTAACGAAGAAAAGAATAAGACCAACCCCATTACACTAGGTCTAGCCGTGCTTGAGATATTTTAGTTTTTTCGTGTTTTCTCTACGCCACCTTTGAAAAGAAGTCCAGTTAGCAAATGAGAACGAAAATTGCATTAAAATGAATTAAATATAATTAAAATAAAGAGAACATGAATACAAGTCTGCAGGGAAAGTCATGTGCTGCCCACAGCAGATTTTTACTTACCCTGCAATACATGGTGATGTATAGGGAAAGTATTGGAATCATGCCGAAAATCGCAACTCGAGTTTTCGACGGATCTACACGTTTCGAGACCTCAGAATACGAAAAAACTATTTTTAGCGTGACGTCTGTGTGTGTGACTGTGTGTGTGACTGTGTGTCTGTCTGTCTGTCTGTGCAGATTTTCTACTCTAACTCAAAAACTAATGGACCGAATGTCACAAAATTTGGTAGGTAAGTCACTTCCCTCACAGCAAAGATCGTCACATGTGTGACGGTGACGTTGTAGTCACGAGACACCTAGGTCACAATGTGACATCATATTTGTGACTTCTATGCAACGTTACGTATTAGTAACCTTGCAACTTCATTGTGACTATATTCTGTGACGTTTCCACAATTTAATTAACACGTAACAATGTCGCGACATTACAATGGCAATTACAATGTGACGTCACAAACAAGTTAATATGCGAAGTCACAAAATACCATGAAAATGACCAAAATGACTTCACTGTGACCTCAATATGACATTGCCAAGACGTACTGCGACGTCCTGTGACGTCCCAAAGTCACAGTGTGACGTAAATCTTACGTCACTGTGAAAAAAAATGCTGTTAGGGTTGTGGGCGAATCTGGTGCTGATTAGTTTTGGGTATGATTTGTGATTACAGAACCCGCCTTTTTTGCGAAATGGCCCGAAAAAGCTTGTATCCACTCTAGCTGAAAAACTAATGGACCGAATTTCACAAAAATCGGTTTATACGTCACTTGTGGGATACCCTGGTGCTGATTAGATTTTGGTACGATTCGGGAAAAAAATAACCTGCCTTTTTTGAGAAATGGCCCTCAAAAATCGTCAAAATCTAAAATAAATACATACGTATACTCAAATATATCCATTAAATGCTTGTTTTATACGTAATTTTTAACGATGAAAAGAATAAGACCTACCCCATTACACTAGGACTAGCCGTTCTCGAGATATTTTAGTTTTTTAGCATTTTCTCCAGGCCACCTTTGAAAATAAGTCCAGTTACCAAATGAGAATGAAAATTGAATTAAAAGTGAATTGAATTTAATTAAGATAAAGAGAAGTGAATATAAGTCTGCAGGGAAAGTCATGTGCTGCCCACATCAGATTTTTACCTACCCTGAAATACATGGTAATGTATAGGGAAAGTATTGGAATCATGCCGAAAATCGCAACTCGAGGTTTCGACGGATCTACCGTTTCGAGACCTCTAGAATACGAAAAAAACATTTTTAGCGTGACGTCTGTGTGTGCATTTGTGTGTATGTCTGTGTGTCTGTCTGTGTGTCTGTCTGTCTGTGCAGATTTTGTATCCACTCTAACTCAAAAACTAATGGACCGAATTTCACAAAATTTGGTAGGTAAGTCACTTGTGGCGAATCTGGTGCTGATTAGGTTTGGGTATGATTCGTGATAAAAGAACCCGACTACATTATTTCTTTAATTTATATTTATAATGCAAATATTTTTGGAAGACCTATTATGCTAAGTACTTTTCTGATTTTATCTAATATATATGATTATTGTTTTTCTAGATATATTGCCACGAAGACAATGGATAAACGGAATATTCATGTACTGCTGAAGATTGGAAATTTTGTAGAACTATAATAATATAAATTAAATTGTGTATATTAGGTTTTTATTTATTCTATAATAAAAAAAAATGTTTTTATGTATGTATGTAGGTATGTCTTAATGTATCATACCAAAAATCGGTCCATCTAATAAAGTAAGTATAAAATAATTTAAATAAATTCCTTAAAATGTGGGACATTTTGCATGTCTCTCTAGGGCAGTATTTCATAAATTGTGTTCCATAACTGATACAGATGGACTGTGAATAAATCAAATTATTAGAAATCTCTATAGTATATCACTTGAATTTTGCATATTTGTTTTCAGATTACCAGATTATATCACTAATGAAATATCAGGGTAGTGGAGGTGATATTAATTTGACCAATAAATAACATTCTTTTATGATCTAAATTACTTTTGCATTTATTGAAATACACAGAATGTGATTGAGTTTTTTTTATTTGTAAATGACAAAATTTTATATTCAACTGTAAAAATATTTTACCACTAAAGGAAATTGATAATAGCTGATAGATGGGTCAGAATTTTTGTGTTATAAAGTGGGAAGATTTCATAATTTTCTCAGTAAATAGTTATTTATTATTCGTGGCAAATGAATTTTTGCCAGTAAATCTTATGAAAAAAGATATATAAATCAATGATTTAGAGAAGTAAATACACTGAATGCTATAGAGTCAGTGCACACTTTATAAATAAATGAATACCATTGTTTTCATGAGTTATTCGTCAGATATTAAAAAACATTACTTTTCAACATGCAGCTATATTTCAAATACGAATAAATCAAAATAATTTATAGAAAGTATATGAAAGTTTTACTTTCTTTGCACATGTTCTTATTTAAAATTGAATGGCATCATTTATGACACTTAAGATATTGATATATTGCATTTTTTTTAATTTAAAACTGAAAAAAGTCAGAAAATGTAATCCCATGAGAGATTCATTCACGTGACACATATTTGGATCAAAATGGGCTAAAATATGAGGAAATAGCAGTATATCTGCATTCCAAGGTTTAACTGAAAAAATATTAGTAGACAGAAGGCGACAAATGTCTTCCCTACTAACAAGAACACATTGACTATTAACACTACAAATAAGTTGATTACTTTTAAATAAATACTAGTTTTTGTCATCAAACAAATGAAATTTGGATGTCATAAATATAAACTATATTGACTACTGGATTTCTTTTATGATAATTCGAATGTTGTAATCTTAAATGATCTATTAAGATGATATTCTTTTTCTAACTCTTTGTTTCTTTTTTTTTTATTTCCCATGTTAACCTATGGGAAATAGTCTCTAGCTTGCCTGTTATCTACCAATTGTAGATTTAGAAAAGAGAAAGGTTTATGCTTTTCTTAAAAAATCTGCAAAATTAAAGTATTCTCTAGTATGTTTATAAAAGTAATGTGCATTCATTTTACAAAAATATTAGAAATACTTCTATTTTAACAATTTTTTAAAAACACATTTCTATTCTCAGAATCTGTTTAATAAAAACATGGAAAAAGATTAAAAAAAATATAAAGTAATTAGTGATTTTGGAACTGTTTAACATGGGGAAAATAAAACAAGCAGCTAGAGGAAAAGCATCCTGAAAAATCCTAAATCCTCCTGTAATGTGCTAGAACACGTCCCATAATATCCCTGAAGAAACCTATAGAAAGCCTAGAACTACTGTCAATCCTAAAGATAGCTCCAAAAGCCTCCAATGATATGCATAAGACATCCCATAAGTCCCAAAAGCCTTCAATGGTATTCCACAAAGCATCCCGAAAGTCTCCTGTGATATGCTGCAATACGTCCCACAAGTTCCTGAATATTCCACTAAAAGCCTAAACACATACTGAATAGGATCTCCATAGGCTCCAGTTACATGCCGTAAGACATCCCGTACGTTCCAAAAGCCTCCTGTGGTATGTCACAAGACATCCAACATGTTCCTAAAAAATCCACTGAAAACCTAAACACATCCTGAAAAGTCATTAAATCATCCTAAAATGGATCTCCACAGGACGTAAAAAAAAGAGACATTTGTATCTCCTATGGACCTCCTTAAGACGTCTTTAGGAAAATATAGGACTTCCTTTGGAAGTCCTGAAATCCTGAATAGGACTTCCTCTGGACTTATTGTGGACGTACTTGTGTTGTGTGGGTAACTTCCCGCAAGCTAATTTAAATTTTATAATGACCATATGCTAAGCTCTTAATTCCAACATCCTCATTCCATCGTTCCATCATATCGTTCTATCATTTAAAATATCCATAAAATTAAAAGATCCATCGTTCCATCATTTAAAATATATATAAAATTAAAATATCCATTTAAAATATCCATAAATTAAAACATCCATTTAAAATATCCGTAAATTGAAATATCCATTTAAAAAATCCATACCGTTCCATCATTTAATATATATACATCGCCACAATTCAATCCAGCATAATGAGCCAAAAACCTTATAAAAAGTAAACACTAATGGGAACAGCGTAACGTTCCCCCAGCTGGGCGCGCAGAGGAAGTGGGAAGTCGGCCCTCTTCGCCGTGAGAGAAGGGGGGAAATTTAAAATCATTTTTTCTTTAAAATCAGGATCGGGTTGCCATTTATAATTATTTCTTGACCAGATTGGACTTGTAAGAAAGCCTGATGTTTGAGCTTTCTAAAAATGTAAATTATTAGTCGAAAATCTCGCTACTTTTTCGGTTGCGAGGATTTAAAAACGAAAGTTCGTTTTTTTGAGCCGAAAGTAAATTTTGTTTTAAAATCTTTAAATATATTAAAAATTGAAATTGAGATTTGAAATTGACATATTTTTACTCGTAATTGTCTGCTCTTTCGGGTCGTGTGATTTTTTTTTTCTACGACGTCTGGATGGTGGAGAAAAAAAGGGAAAAAACGGTCGAAATCGCATAAAAAATTAAATAGCAAAAACAATTCAAATTTTAAAAATCGGTTTTTACGTGTCACTTCCCCCCCCGGGTCTCCGATTACCAAATTTCGTAGCTCTGCGACGCACGGTCACTGAGCCTATAGTGTATAAGACAGACAGACATACAGACACACAGACATTGCCTTTTATTATATATATATATATATATATAATATATAATATATATATAATATATATATATATATATAATATATATATATATATATATAATATATATATACAGGGTGTCCAGTGCTATCGGAGACCAATGGCTATTTCCGCAACCGTTAGTCACAGAGATATACTTCCAATTGCAAAAATGTTTTAAATTTTAAAATCTATTATCTTAGAAACACTTTAAATCCATAAATACATTTCTGAAAGAAATACGAAATATACATCTCCGTACGGTCCCCCCGGTCCTACCAGTTATATTTAGAAAAATCATCCTCATAGAATTTCCTGCAAAATAAAAAAAAATCATCCTTATACGGCCAAAATTCACCGACTTATAACTACTTAAAGTTGGAACACTTTTTGTGCTGAGAAATGGAAGTTATACACAAAATAATTGAAGAGACAAATATTTCGCAGCAATTTCATTATTTTTTGCAGCAATATACATTACACTAAACAATATCAAAGTTATAACTATTTGTAACACATAAAAAACTATCAAAAATATTCAATAAAAAGCTTTGCTTCATTCTCGACATTATGTCAGCGAATGCAATCGAAACATGAGACTTTGAATATGGAATTTCTATATTTATGCTGTCCCTTAAAGGTTGCCTGAGACGGAACATTTTTATGCGAGGAAAAGTGACTTAAGTATAAAGTTTAATGCTTCATAACTGTGAATTTTGATCGTAAAAGGATGATTTTCTTATTTTGCATGAAATTGTATGAGGATGATTTTCCTAAATATAACTAACTAGTAGGATCGGGGGACCGTATAAAAATGTATATTTCGTATTTCTTTCAGAAATGCACTTATTGATTTAAACTGTTTAACAGATAATAGATTTTAAAATTTAAAACATTTTTGCAATTGGAAGTATATCTCTGTGACTAACGGTTGAGAAAGTAGCCATTGGTCACCGATAGCACTGGACACCCTGTGTTTTTATATATATATATATATATATATATATATATATATATATATATATATATATATATATATATATATATATCATATAAAAACCAGTAATCAAATTCAAATAGAATTCCTATGCATATCCACAAAAAGCAAAGGCACTACTCAGGAAAAGGCGCCAAGCCGCTCTATACTCCGAAGCAGATAATAGTCCAAGAAAAAGAAGATTTAAAGGAATATGGGATAACCAAATGCTTTGCATTTAATGGTTGGGGAGGATTGCGACTTCCCCTCCCGTTTAAAGCTGCTTTTCTAGCCTAGTCAAACGCTCACGGCACCAATACAAAGCAGGGGCGGATCCAGAAATTTTTTTCTGGTGGGGCGCAAAGCTAGGAAGCTAATTCAGACCTATTATGCTCCTACCGGCCTCTCAAACAGCTACTGTAAATCCTTGGGTCAGTCGAGTGGTCTGGGTCTTCAACACATATTTTGTTAAATTTGTGGTGTTTTGTCATGCCATTGAATACACTCGCAAAACATTGATAAGTCAAAGAAAAACCCGAACATATTCATAGATATATATTTTAAAATATCATTTTTCATATTTTCATATAAATTTTATTTCTATCATTTTATATATCACACATCTTTTAATATCTTTATTTTTTCGTAAGTATTTATAAAATAAACTTAATTTCCTTTGTGGCAAATTAATTTATTACGGTCTCTACATCAACTCAAATATGGTATGATCATTCATCCGAGCGAGTCCTGTCAACCGGTCTTCGGCCATCTGAGATCTCAACCAAGTTTTAAGCCCTCGTAGAATAAATAAACCTCGCTCTGCTGTGACAATTGACATCCGAAGTGTGGTCTTGTACACTTTAATAAGGTGCGGGTAAACATCACCATCTTCCCTCAATTTCTTCAATACGCCGAGCGAAAAACACTTACTGAAGTTTGACCTCTGACAAAGGAGTTTTACTTCTGCAACAATTTGCTGTAGGATGCCCTGGTCTGAATCATGTAGTGTCATGAGGTGTCATGATGCTTTGATGATCCTTCTGAAGTATGATTTAACATCCGTAGACTCTTAATTTTTAGATGATTTGGAACCATTTAGCGAGCGAAAAATTTCACAAAATCTTAGGATATATTTGACCAAAGAACGCGAACAGTCCACTTCCAGTGCCCTGTTGATGAGGAGTATCTTTCCATTAAATTATTAACTTGGTGCTGCGGTCTGCCAGCTAGTCTAGGGATCATTAGTTCAATTCCTAATTCCCGCTTTCACCTCTATCGCTAATTCAGTATAGAACTTCTTAGTGGAGGTATTACTCTCCTTTAGCACTTTGGCCGTTTGCTGAATTTTTACAGTGGTTTCGTGTGCATCCAAGCTCTTCTTCTGTAAAAACTATAATTCAATGATTTGATAATAACCATTAAATTACTCAACGAAAATATGGCCATTATGAATTCACAATGCGATATACCTTTGAGAAAATTTACTTTAGCCGCTGTTCTCATATTATGGTATTGTCTTAATTTCACTAAAGCTGGTGTAAAGTGAGTATCAAATCAATTTTTAACTGACGAATTGAGTCATGGCACTAATCCCAGCCGGTTCAATAGTGTCCGTCTAAGGTATAAATCCAAGTGATCTCTCAGTACTGCATGAGTTTTTTACATGGCGCCGAAAAAAGAAAAGAGATAATTTATTTTACAATTCTTAGTGCGTTCCTGTTGGAAGGAATATCACAGTAACTAGAAATTGCCAAATTAAGATGATGAATTTTGCCATGACAGACAGAGGCGTTCACAACTTCTCTTTTAATTTCCGTCACATCCTACAGAGTTGCGAAACATTTACGCGTCATCTATTACAACTAGTCCCTACGCCAGAATTCAGATATAGTTCCAGTTCACTTGTAAATTTAAAAATCTTCCTCTTATCTCAAATGTCTTCTTGAAGTTCTACGAAACGTACAAAATTGTCTTTTCCAATGCCATTTGAGCAATAGCGCATTGATGAACAGAGTTGTAACTTGGGAGATTCATATTATACAGTAATATTTTTTCCTGTACCCGTGTCAGAATCGCTTTCAGAATTTCGGCACAAATGCAGATTATCAACTCATTGCAAGCCATTTTAATGTTGCGTTTGTAGAGGATTTTTCTGATTAATTTTATATAATATTGTCTCCCCTGTCGATTTAAAAGCGAAGGACATTGAGGATTCCTTGGTTCCCAATTGATGTCTAGCCCTGATGGCCTCTCTGTGAAATATTTTGGCCGCCAAACAACACAATCGTTTTTATTATTGGACGCAGCCTTGTCATGCTCTCTTCAACCTATTTCTGTCATAAAAAGCTCTTCTGGTTTCGGTTATTTTACATTTGGTAGAACGAACGTTTTTATAAATACATGAGCTCGCTCTATTGTGTTATTTTATTTTTTCTAAAAAAATTATTTTTCATGCGAATTTTAAATACTTTTTAAGTGGCTCTGTCACTAACCAATTTTCAGGCTAAGCTTTGTATTTCCCAACATAACTTGTGCCCACAAACATGCAGAAATATTCCTGTTTTGACGGCAAAAACACAAGTCAATGTTAGTTTTCTAAACGCACTGTTTGAACTGTAATTTGTTCTTCACGACCACGTTTTGGTTGATAAATGAAGGATACGTGTAAGCTGAATCACCGTTCCAATGATATTTTAACAGTTTCTATTTTATCAATTCACTTTCCAAACGGATGCTCGGTATGCATATACTGGCAAATATAAAATTGAAACCATTGTTGTTATTTGAATTACTTATTTGAGAAAAAGCACATGTGCACACAAACAGTACATACAAAAGGAAGATAACATTAATCAATGCTGAATAGTGATTTACCTACTTTTCAGAGTATCAAACGACATGATGTCGAAACAGCATTAATAGCTAAAAGCACTTTAATTACGAGGAAGATATTCAAAATAATATCTGCTGAACATATAGCTTTAAGAATACACCGTTAATTGCGACTCTTTAAAAAAAGTACGAAAACTCAAAAAGAATTTGATTATTGAGCTGAGAACAATAAAGCTCTTTAGGATCCACCCAAATGTCATCTTTATCACAATTTTTCTCAAGAACGCCTGGTTTTAAAAAGCTTAAAATAATTGCACAGTGGTCACAACTAAAATTTTACACAGGGGTCATAACTAAAGCGGACTAGATTTTTAGCTATGGAACTCAAAAATAGTGTGAAAAAACTAGAAAGTGTGAAAAGTATGAAAAACGAAATAATTTTCCTCAAAAGCGACTACTGTGATGAAATTTTCTTTGTAGTTAGTTCGTATAAATACAAATGAAACCATATTAGTCGCTTTCACTTGAAAAATCCTGCTCCCACCCCCTTCAACCAGGTCTCATCGTCTCCGATGCAGCCACACAGGCAAATCATTAAACTAGTTCCCCCTAAAATTCTCTCTAATTTGATGCCTCTATTTTTGATTTTGGTTAAAAATTGTATCTGTTCCATAGTTTTCCATGATTTTCGTACGATGTGCATTGCACATTCTCACATTCTATTTCATATTCTCGCATATGCAATCAACGCCCACTTAGGTCAAAACATAACTCTGGAACAGTGTATTGTATCATATGCAATCTCGCATATGCAACTCTCCGAAATCAACACATAACCCAAGATCAGTACGTTATGAAAATTGACAAACCCCAATTTTCCATTGGCTTTACTTATGTTGTGATGTTTCGAGTTCAGACGAACGAGGTATTCCCAGAATCACGACTGCTTGGTATCAACGACCCATTAAAAAGGTCTCTTTCTAATTAAAAAGGTCGAATTTGCGCGATTACAAACATTAAAGATAGAAATTCTTATCGCATTTGAAAGATCAGAATCTGCAATGTATGCAGGCTTCAGTACTCTATAATCTGTGACTTTCAGTTTCATGTTCACGGTAATTTCCTTTTCGTATATTAAACTCTGAAACCTTTTACTTTCCTACTATATTTAACTTTTTGTACAAAGTTCGTACCGGTTACAAAATACCGAGAAAAAAAGCATAATTCAATAAAAGTTTACTTTTCAATTAGCATGATCAACTTAATTAGCTATTACCGCTCTGAAAACATACCTAGTATACTATCTTAGAAAATTCGAGGAAAGTCTTGCCCAGTATTTCTTTCAGGACTTTTTGGTCAGGGACGGGGGGGGGGGGGGGGGGAATGAAATTTTATGAGGGCAAGTTTTCTATTTGCCCACTATACATATATTTAAGTGCTGTGTCACATAAATAGAAACTAGGTTAACACAAAATGTCGTCGGGGGGGGGGGGGGCGAATACTCTTCTGCGGGGAAGGGGGCTTCGTCTCCCTGAGGTATGCCTGAAAGAAACACTGGGCTCTGTGCAAACACATCGCTAGGCTATCATCAAATGTTTCTGATTTTTTTTTCATTATTCAACAAAATGTATTTCATTTGTGAAAATATATACCACCTACTGGGCTGTGACCAAACCGCGGCCTCATCCACAGATATTTTTTTTAATTTCTAGATACTTCTTTAAGTTCAGCTTATATTTTCTACTTTGGATTCTGTTGTCGAAATTTT
>OX578133.1:47178913-47323913 GCA_951213105.1 Amaurobius ferox
GATAAGAAAAGATGATACATCGAGCTTTTTATACCCAGCCAAAAAAACGCGAACAAAATCTACATATCATCAATGGCTAAATTACAAAGAGAAAACATGGAAATGAAAAAACATACAATATTAAAATTCACACAGCAGAAATAAAATAAAAAATAAGCACATTTAGATGTTTAAGAATGCAGATAATGATTTAACTTTCAAGGAATCAAGAATGAAACTCCACAAACAAAATTTTGTACAGAATCATTATTATAGATGCAGTCACGAGAAAGATAAGAAAGCAAAATATTTCGTGGATTATTACAATTAGTTAAAATAAGGGTTTTTATCGAAAATCGGGACAAAATTATCATTGATAACAATATGGGATCAGGCAGTGGAAAGTTTTTTTTTATTTTTAATGTCACAAACACCTCGAGTATCGTAAATATAATGCTATAAAATTTTAAATTTCGAATAATTTGTGTTTATACACTCAAAAGACATCAATCCGAAATGCATTTAGGGTGTCTCAGTATCGTCTTAAAAAAAAAAAAAAAAAAATGTTGCGAGGAGGGGAGGGGCAGATTTGGTAACAACATATTTTGTTTTTCCATTTCTCCATATATTCACTGAGTTTATCACTAAGCTGTCTTAAAACTCACTTTTCTGCCACAATCTGGAATTCTAAAATTTTTCTGGAAAGCAATAATTTTTATAATAATATGAATATATACTTTTTCAAATAGTATCATTATTTGCTATGCCATTATGATGTTAAGAGCTTTCTACAATGCAATTTTTTTTATTTTGATGCAATATTTCAATTTGCCTGTTTTAAAGAAGTGGAACAATCAAATCATACCGCTAAACCCCGCAATGCGGGATAGGGGGGGGGGGCAGAGCAGTAAATGGGAGAAAGTATTTAAGAAATTATAAGTATTTGGGATCCTGACCAAAATATCAGGGAGGGAGGATTTCGAATTCCACCAGTGCTGTTTTATTCAATATACATGAGGGGCAGATTTGGAAATTTATTTAATGGAATCATTCGAAAATATTTAGATAAATTTGTTAGCAGTATGATATGTAATTATATCAAACTAAAATTCATGTAAATAATTCAGCTCAGAGTTTAATCGGCCAGAGGCTGAATTATTAAAGTCTAAATTTATTATAGTATGACTTATTAAAGCCTGAACTGGATTATTTAAAAGTTGTCGCCTCAGATCGTGGATTCTCATCGAATATTGTTGATCTCGCGTTTTTCAAATTTTCAAAGCCTCCTCAGAACAAGGAAGTTCCTGTTAAACTTTTAGCAATATTGTATGCCTTTCTTTCTATCCTAAAATTAGCCATAAAAATGCTAGAATTCTGAATAAGTTTGACTTTAAAATGATATTCTCCCCCTAACAATAAAATTAAATTTTCTTTGCTTTAGGATCCTATCGATAAATTCAATAATTGGGGGAATTTATCAAATTATGCGGACTACCGTACATAGGTCAAACTAAACGCGACTAAAAGTACCGCTTAAAAGAACAGCATAAAATGAGCAAGAAACTGATAACTCGTGTATCGCTAATCATTGTTGGATGAGTAGTCACCGGTTTGATTTTTCTTCTGCCTCCGTTATCCAAAAATGCTCTTCAATTTTCGATTTGGATATCTTTGAACCTTGTTATATTAATAAAAACTCCAATAATCTAGTTAATGATTTGTCTGTCATATTTCACTTCATATTTCTTTGAGGTATGGCATGACCACGTTTGATTTTTTGTTTATTTGAGCTCATATTCTCTGCCTTTAATTTTTTTTTCTTGTTTGCGTCTCATATTCATCTTTCCTTGTTTCCTATTTTTGACGTTTTATTTATCTTTCGTGCCACTATATTGTGATGTTGCTTAGACATGTCAATTTAGCCAACATTGCCTTCCGCTTATTTGGGCGTTTAGGTCTAGACTTTTTGCACTGATGATGGAAATCCAGTTAAGGAAATCCATCATTGCTATTTTTATAGTAGATATAAACATTACGAAAATCATTTTTTGGTTTTTCAGTTTATCAAACTGTCTTTAAATATTTAGCTAATTTTAAATTTTCTTTAAGTCAGTAGGAGATTTATCTGAACTTTTCATAAGATCCATAATTCAAAGATGAAATAATGTTATCAGTTTCTTTTTCGCTATGAATTTTTTATAACGTGTCATATTTTCGTCCATTAAGGTTTGAGTTTTAAAGTAGTTTCCCTTCATAATCGTCTATGAATCTCCGTAGTTTATTTACCATTGGCAATATTTTGGAAAGAAGATGGTAGAAAGATATTTTCTTTAATATAGTAACTTCGTTTTTTACATATTTCAGTTAGCAAAGTCAACTGTATTTTAACCATCAATACATTTTATGTATAACGTCTTTTGGAATCTGAGTAAAACGAAGTCTATTCATACAGTAAATTTCTGTTAATCCGGCATCCAATGGTTCGGCATGCCCGATAGTCTCCCATGCTTCTCGAATGGCACTCGGATCCGATCGGCTGTATTCGGAAATATTCGTGAGATCTCGCCATTATGCAAATTTCTATTAATTAAAATTTACCTTAAAATTTTAAAATTAAATTAAATATTTTTTCCTTAAAAATGTACTTTAAAATTTTAAAATTACATTAAATGTTTATTAAAATTAAATTAAATGTTTATTAAATTAAAAGTGTCAGTTAGGTCTAACTGTACGCTTACGAGGAATCTGCGGTGAACATATAGAACTTTAAAATTTAACCAGCTAAAAATTTTAAAATAAGACAAAAATATTGTATATAAAGTGTTATTATTGCGAAAAGGTATTTTAAAATAACGTAATTTTTTCTTCATTAAAAGCGAATAACATAAACTAACTCAAATCGTCGAACATGTGCATATGCTTGTTGCCATTCGGCAAGCGAAAATAATGTGCGTAAATTACGCATACACGAAATTATGTTGTTTGATTCTTGTTGTCATTCGACAAAACAATAATAACGTGAATAAATTACTCACACTCAGAATTATTTTGTTTATAATAAATTCATTGTATTTATGACTTGTATTTTAGTACCCTGTATTTTTACCTTGTATTTTATTATGTATTTTATATCTGTGCTTTGTGTTTTATTAACTTCTATTTTTATAAATACCTTGTATTTTAGTTTATATCGTTCATTATAAAAGTTAGAGAAGGATATTTTAAGTTTTTAATTATATTAAAATAATAAATGATGATCAAACCGCACTAACCTAACTTAATTAGTTTCTAACCATATGGAACAAAATGTTTCTCTAGATACAGAACCTGCCTATAAGGATCGTTCACAAAGTTAGAATTAGGATCTCATTGCAGATAAAAACAACCATGAACTATGAAATTGGCCGTTGCAGCCTCATGTTTACAGAGATCAATTTTGAAGATGCTTGAACCCGCAGAACGACTAAATATGTCAGTTCCCATAGAGGTTCGCAAAATTATGGCACATAGCAAGTTTTCTTACTGCCATTACAAATGCTGAAGGGAGACTATCCTATACTATTAATTTCCTGCAAAAAAAAATTTAACAATAGATTTTTGAAAACGATGCCTAATGAGATAAATTATTCATATCAATAAAAGTTCCAGTAATCTGGTAACACTGGCACCATATTTCTCCGATGTATAGAATGACGATGTCTAATTTTTTTTTTTCTCTATTTCTCTTGTTTTCTGTTTCGTTGAGTTCATATACTCTGCATTTCATTTATTTTGTCTCATTTGCTTCTCGAGTTCAGTTTTCCTTGAAGTAGTAGTATAAAAGTAGTTAGTATCATCCAACCTGTTCACATTCCATTACGTGACAAATCTATTTTTTTTATTACCCAGGTTGTCCAGATAACCCAAAGGGTGTAGAATAGCTACAACAGTCGACCGACGACAGATATAACAATAAAACGAATCGTTGACATCATTCTCGTGAATCAAGTTCATCCCATTCATGAGAGAAGATACATTTTTAATAGTTTGATATTTTGACGCCAAAGAATTCGCCAATATTAATTTTTTTCCGGGATATCAATTAAATGACAATTGCATTTTGATGATGATTTTGCACATGAGTATAAATAAGCCATTGTATTTGGATTAATAAATTGCCAAAATGTATGTGATGCTAAATTAATGCCAGAAATATTATGATGTGGATCTTTTTAATGTAAAAGTAGTAAAGTCATTGCATTATGTAGAAAAAGTTATGTGCTG
This sequence comes from Amaurobius ferox, assembly GCA_951213105.1. NCBI lineage: Eukaryota > Metazoa > Arthropoda > Arachnida > Araneae > Amaurobiidae > Amaurobius > Amaurobius ferox. Next base: position 47,183,156 of record OX578133.1, read on the forward strand.
CCCACATCAGATATTTAAAAGGTCTTTCGATTATTTTGGTATTATCCAGAATTATGCCTTCAACTAGGACTTTTAAAAACTTTTCTGAATTTTATTTTAAATCCATTTGAAACACATTTATGATTTATCCACAAACTTTATATAGATACATTGCCATTCCTACATCGTCTTAAAGCAATAACATTAGGCAGACACAATCTATTTAGGCAACGCGTTTGAATTAGAAGGCAAAAACAAACAATCTGGCAAACGATGCGATAAATATTTTCCTGTTCTTAAACTTTAGAAAAACCTATTGCATTTCAAAATCCCATTTTTGTACATGCAATCGAATCCATTTATTCGAAATTTGCCGCAAAGTGGAGAAGCCACGGCGTGATGAGCTTTATCCATTTTTCTGGGCCTAGTGGAGGGGGTGCAGGTCTAAGAGACGAGACGACAGATCCGACTCTGAAGGCATTTCCTTCCGCGTCTCGTTATTATACCTCAGACTCCACTACATTACTTTTCCCGATTTCTGTATTTCACTGTTGTCTATATTTTTTCTCCCTCTCCTTCGAGAGTGGGTAGAGAGATGGAGCTCCGAAAGTCAAATATAATTTCTCCATTGTGCTCTCTCTTCCTCACGAGCGCCGTCCATTACCGAGTGTCTGACAACAGTTCCGCTTTGCAAGGCCTAGGTAATGACTGCAGAAATATCGCTTCGCCCGCCCAGAAACAATCTTATCAAAAATTTAAGCCCCAGCGTCAGGTTCGGAGGGGTCCGCCACGTTCCAGCGGCACGCCATCAGCTCTCTAATAGGGTTCTCCGTGCTGTGCCGTCCGACCCACCCACCCACCCGATCTCGGCTCTATCCTTGGCTTTAACTTCATTATTTCGGATTCTCTACACATCTCCTTGGGAAAGGAGGCGACACAATTCTCCAGAGTGGAAGGATCCACCACTGCAAATGCCAACAAATTACGATCCCCGGGATTCCTACAGGTCTTCCCCGACCAGCAGATGGGAACCCCATTTACCTCAACCCGCGCCTCCAGAAGGACGGATTTTTTTTCCCTCGCAGCTTTTATGATTTCTGGACCCCTAACTTAATTCCCTCGTAACTGATACAGACCATTTTTGTTCACAGTCTTCCCCCGAAATATTATTTCGGGCATACACCGGCGAAAGAATTGGAACTCCTAAAATCAAAGTTATTGGTTTGAGGTCAATAGTCAAATGTTCTGTTAACACACACACACATATATATGTATATATATAAATATGGAAATTAATAAAATTTACATAATCAATTTAATAACACTTTTCAATGGAAATTAATAAAATCCTGGGTATTTGCAGTAAAGAAAAAACATTTAAATAATGTTTATGCCATTTACTTAAAATTAAATCTTACTAATGAACATTTTAATCATATTTTCTATGATTTGCTCATTACTAGATCAAAGTATTTAAAATTAAAACTTAATCACTTTCATAATAATAATACGTCTAATAATTCTTATTGTGTAATTTCTTTTAACTTCTTCTTTCTTTTTTTCTTTTTGGCGGGTTTCCAATTTAAAATTCTATAAATTTTGGGAATCTATTTAACAAGTTCAAACATTTATTGCCTATTGGGGACTTTTAAAGCCCCGTTGGCAAGGGGCACGGTCTGGGTCGTGGAAGACAATTGATGGACGCGGTAGCCCTGTGGTTAGCGCGCGGAGGTTGCACTCGGTAGTCCCGGGTTCGATTCCCGCCGCTGCCCAAACTGCCGCCGTGTTCACGCGGAGTACGATCACGTTAAACATGTGGGTCCGTAAGTCCTTCCGAGAGGTTGGTGGTAGGGGAAGGAGGGTACGGTCCCTGTGGATGCCTCCCCCACTGGGTTCCGGTCTAAATTGGGTGGCACTTCCCGGCCGTCCAAACAGATACCTTACACCTTTCTGGTAAGTCGGACGGTCTGGGTCGAAGAAGAAGAAGAACAAGACAATTGGTAGATCTATTTTTAATTATAATGAAATTTCGCAAGCTCTCTTTATAGATAATGATTCTATGTCTAATGTAGATAATGAATGTATTTGTAAAGTAAACAAATATGCTAAACATCTAAATCCACACTTGGAGCATATAGTTACAGGAGACATAGGTATATTAAAGACGATAAGTTAAGAACCATTATGTCATTTGGCACTAAATTCAGAATACCATCTTGTAATAATTCTTTTCAAGTTTTAAAGTCAATAAATCTTGACCTTGATAAATATATTTATAAATTAGCTTCGAAATATGTTCTGCCTTTAGAAGCATTTAATATGTGGAAATTTACTTTATTAAAATTTATTAAAAATACTATTTGTTAAATTTTCTAGATTTATATATAATATTGATAATATAAAACACTCCATTAATGATTTACAAAGACCTTTTGTTATTACTTATGTTGATAAAGTCTCTAATAATTATGGTATGATCTGTAAAAAATTCTATATGCAATTTCTGTTAGATTATTTAAGGAATAATAGTCTATTTAAACTAGATTCACATTCTATTAATAGTATCAGACTGAAAATTATCAATATGTATAGTGATTTAAATATCAATTATAAATTTCTTAAATTTCCATATATAGTGCTTATTCCTAAATTTCATAAAAATTCTATTAAATTTAGAACAGTTACTAATGGTCATAATGCTTACTCTACTACAGCGAGTAAATTACTACTAAATTATTTATATCTAATAAATGATAGTTCTTCTTATTCTAAATAATAGTAAAGAATTAAAAAAAATTAGCATTAGTAAGTAAACTAATTGAATTTCAAACTTTTAACTTTAAAGATCTTTTCAATAATATTAAGATCTCTGATATATATGCTGTAATTTTAGCTCTAATGCTTATATTACTAATCAATCTACTCAAACAATTTTTACCAATTTTCCAAAACTTCTCCACTTTGTTCTTTTCAATAATTATATTTTTCAAGGAAATAAATTATACTTACAAGTCTCAGGGGTTCCACAAAGTGGTTACAGTAGCAGTATGTTAGCTAATTTATACCTTTATCATTATGAAGTCTTTTGCTTCAATAGATTATAAAATTTACAGATATGTTGATGATCTGATTTGTTTAGCATATACTGAAAATTATGACATAGATATAGATTTCTATCCTGACAATTTGGAATTAATTCCTTATGAAGCTACTATTAGTAATAATAATAATTTTGGGGATTTAAATCTAATTATTGAACCTACTAATGGAATGGTTACTAATTTATATGATAAAAATGATTATTTTAATTTCAACATTAATAAAATATTACCAATTAATTCCTGCAACTCGACTCAATTGTTTAGAAATATTATCCTTAATCAACTTTTAAGAATTCATAGATTATCAAATAAAAAATGTCATGTTATGCATATAAATAATATAAAAATTACCAGCAAAGTATATTAATATTCAGCATATTTAGTAAATGGTATCGTTAAAAAAGGTTGGATTAACTGAATATTCACGATTTCTCTTCTTTGTATCTTATATTGGCCAGACATCAACATTATCTTGATTTTACATTACATTGTATTTACATCCCCTTAAATATTAGCCTCATTGTTTTCGATTATACGCCCCATTATTTTGTAGATCTTACTGTAGAATATCACCTATTGCCTTTTCGCACTACTGTTATTTGTTTCTCACGATTGGCAACAGTAGATATCTACTTTTAAACTTTGCGATTGGCAACACTGGCATCTTCATTTTTGGCTCCAATGGTTAGCACATTTGTAGCGTTTTTTTACTCCAGGTATTCTTGTTTACTTTATAATTTTCTATCTTTATGTTCGTTGTCTAAGTTATTAGAGTTTATAGATATTATCTCTCTGTGATATCAGAAACACACATTTTGAGTTCATTTTGATTAAATATTTGGACCTGACGAAGAGTTTTTCCAAAATGAACAATTCATTTATTTTGGCCAGTGCTTATCCACGTGTATAGCTTTAATGCTTGGATTTTATTTGTTTTTCAATTATTGATTCCATTCCATTGATATTTGTTGATTATCTTTAGCTTGATGACTAGAAATTTGCATTTTTTTTCTATTACTTATTTTTATATGTAGGCATTTTTTAAGAGTTAGGATTTTTGAGTTGCAACTTCTCTCTCTCTCTCTCTCTCTCTCTCGCTCTCTCTCTCTATATATATATATAGATTTATACACATATATATATATATATATTTATATACATATATATATATATATATATATATATAAATATATATATATATATATATATATATATATATATATATATATATATATATATATATATATATATATATATATATACATATATATATATATATATTTATATACATATATATATATATATATATATATATTTATATATATATATATATATATATATATATATTAGAAAATGTATCCGTCGTTGCCTGGAATTTAAAATGAGTGGTCGTTTAAGCAAGAGCATTCATGCAACAGAATTTTATTTTATTTTTGTTATAAGCGAACGTATTGTTAAAACGTTATTTGGTTTTCAGGAATTCACTGTGAGTTCCCATGTAACATTTATTAGAGGTTTGTCTCTTAAATTCTGGATAACCCGAGTACATTTTCTATTAATAAATAACCCTATAGAGGGAAACTATAGAGAAATAACATAAATCAATTTCCGAAATGCTTGTTTTGAACAAAAATCGCACAAATTTAATGCCAAGCTTTCCCAATGAATAGCGGAACATAATTTCACTCCTCCCACTTGTTACTCTATAACCGATTAGCAAGAACCCCCCCTACCACCCGTCACTAAGTTTGAACAATTTATTTTTATACGTTTCAAAATCTTCTTCAGAAACTTATCATTTATATATATTTTTGTTTCTATATTTCTATGTGACCAATGTGGTCACCCCCTTTTAATATCGGAACTTTCTTAACTCAAAGCTCAGTTAGATCTGACCACGGTTAGAAGATGGGGGGGTGCCTTGATTCCTTCCTTCTCGCAAAAATTGCTAAAAATTATCTTTTCATTGTTGTCACTAAAACTTAAAACATAGACAACTTAACCAAACTTAAAAAACAGAAAATTTTAATTACTTAGATACACGAGATCTTAAAAATATGCATGTGTTTTTCATTTTGATAATGATCGTGATGCAAATTCTTTTTTCGATCAAACGAAATGAAATTGTCTCCCGAAAAATAGATCCTGAAGTATACGTATGTCAGATTTCATATCCATACGACATTTAGATTTTTCGCTGCTGATGACTAATAACACAGACAAGCAGACATCTTCATTTATATATACATATATATATATATATAATGAATAAAAATTGAAAGATTTTAATCGAAAACAATGCATAAACTACTGTATGTACAAAAAAACTCATCTCTAGCATAGCTGTTACAAATAAGTAACTATAGATCAAGACAAAGGATAAAAATAGAAGGTAACATATCACTACAATGGAAAGGGAGATGAGAAGAATATTAGGATACAGAACTCACAATTAAAAATTATATATAAATATAAATAAAAATGAAAACGAAAACACAGCCAAAATGAGAAAAGGGCAATAATAATTAGCTCAAGATAAAAGATTAAGAAATTGAGAACAATCAATTGAAACTACACAAAATATGGTGGTTAGTTCGAAATTGCATTCTCGTCAGGACAGCCGTACAACTCGAATTAAAACCGATAGAATAGCCAGTTTCTGACAATGGCAATAGTATTTAACTATATACACTATTGGAACTGTCTACTGGCTAGTGGAAGGAGAAAAAATAATCCAATTGTATTACAAATCAGTAAAATATAAAAACTCCTCGAACAGAAATATTAACTCACAAGTACTGCTACCACGTGTAGGTTAAACATGCGACTGAGCATTTCACCTCACTTCGTCAATGCGAGTGGGCACCGGAATGAATACATTTGAACGAAACATAATATGTATGGAGACTTTCAAAAATAGTAATCAATATAGGACTCAGGATAAGTGGAAATTAGTCTTTCGAAAATAGTAAACAGTATTAGACTCAGGCCAAGTGGTAAGTTAGGTGATAAGAATGGGTGAAATTCACAAAATGAGTTATCCAATCAGAGAGAAATAATGCATGTGTAAAATTATTACGTGGTATATTTGAAATTATTAATAATATTATTTACAAAAACTTCCGGATATTGGTAACTTTGACAAATGCGTTTAAGATTATTGATGTGGAGAAAGTGAAACTGAGGATCAGAAAGTCAATGTATTCGAAATAGCTGGTTTAAAATGATGTTTCTAAACAATTGAATAGAATTACAAGATTGATATGATAGCAGCTTTATGATAGTGCAGTTGTAAGAATTTTTTCATCATATAGATTGGTGATTACATGATTATTGAGGGTATCTAAATTTATATATATATTCGCAAGAGGTGAACCGCTAGGTAGCTCATGAAATGAGGAAATGATGACTCTCTCGTGAAAAGAGGAAACACAAAAATGACAAAGTAGGCACGAAGTAAGTTTTACTGACAGAAATTGCAGAATGCATGGACGAAGTTACAGAAACTGCTCTGAAGTGCGACCACCAGCAGTAATACAGGCTTCACACCTGCGACGTAGCGAGCGGCACACGTTAGCAAAATCAACCGGCATATCTTGGACAATGGCGGCAGGAACAGCAATACTAACAAGAAGGTCCTCGTCGGAGTCGATGGAGCTATCGTAGATGAGACTTTTCATATGGCCCCATAAGAAAAAATCGAAACAGGAGAGATCAGGCGATCGTGCCGGCCAAGCTATGGGACCACCCCGACCAATCCATTGCTCTGGGAATGTAGCATCTAAGGTGTGCCGCACATCCACGCTGAAATGGGGTGGTGCTCCGTCGTGTTGAAACCACATACATGCTTTTATGTTGGCAGGAACATGTTGCAGTAGCTGTGGCAATACCTCCTGCAAAAATAAAGAGGTATGTTCTGCCGTCCTCTAGCGGTTTACCTCTTGCGTTACGACTCTGCTTTGTATGACAAAAATTGCCTGTTTAGATGTGATTTATCACCCCTTTACAGGGTGTACATGAACTGATGGTCAGAACTGTAAAGGGTTATAGAACTCACCAAAACAAACAACTTTCACAATACAATGTGAGGTCGGAAAGCGACTGGCGAGCCGCGAGAGGGCGCTTTCTCTGGGAGTGTATGAAACGTCACGTCAAAATGGAGTGAAGTGAAGACGAATACAGTGAAGACGAATAATGGAAATTTATTGACAGAATGTTTAGAACAAATGCTCAAATGAACGACCCCCAACTGCCAGACAGGCGTCACAGTGCCGACGGAGTGAATCGCGTACACTTTGGAAGATTCCTAGCACTTCACGAACGTCTGCAGCTGCGATGCTAATTAGGGCGACAAGGTCCTTTGGTGACTCGATGGGCGTCTCGTAAACGGCGTTTTTTAGCTGTCCCCAGAGGAAAAAGTCCAGGCAGGACAGATCGGGAAATCAGGGAGGATCTACTGAATCACCACGGCCAATCCATCTGTTCGGAAAGACAATGTCCAGGTAGTTCAGCACAAACCTGGTGTAAAGTGCTGGGGCTCCGTCGTGCTGGAACCACATAATCACTCGATGATTTTCTGGTACAACACATAGTAAATCTGGCATCACCTGCTGGAGGAAGGTGAGGTACTTCTGTCCGTCTAGGCGGCCTGGTAACAGATACGGGCCAATTAATTGGTCGTGGATAAACCTTGCCCACACATTCACGGAGAACCTTTGCTGGTGGCACCTGGAACGTGTAGCATGCGGATTTACTATGTTTTCCATTTTGACGCGACGTTTCATCCACTCCAGAGAAAACGCCCTCTCGCGACTAGGCGGTTACTTTCCGACCTAACATTGTATTGTGAAAGTTGTTTGTCTTGGTGAGTTCTATAATTCCTCCCTTACAGTTCTGACCATCAGTTTATATACACCCTGTATATATATATATATATATATATATATATATATATATATATATATATATATATATATATATATATATATATATTTATATATATATATATATATCTATATATATATATATATATATATATATATATATATATATATAAATACATATATATATGTATATATATATATATTTTTTTTTTTATATTTCAAAATAAGCAAATTTTAATCATTTGTTTTAAAAATAGATACTTTTCGTGCGTTTTATGTTAGAAAAATATAAACAAAACAATCGCGATTCACGAGTTCCCCTGGACGAAGTTCAAATCATAAATTCATTTGAAAGACTCAGTTCGTTCTTGGGAGTTTTCCAGCAGGTGTATCATGCAAATCAGGTGCTCAACGCGTATGCAAATCGGATGCTCACCGCGTATGCAAGTAATTTGCATATCCGAGAATATTTCCATATTTCCGGTTACGTTCACTAGAGACGGCATCTAAATCACTTAGTTGAAGTAGATCATGGCGATGTCGGTCATTACGCTGTGATTGAGTTTTGATCAAATTGTGATCGTATTAGCGTGATGTAGCAAGAGTTTCTCTTGAATGCATTCATCAGTAATGAAGAGATGATTTGTGACTATTTTAATCTGTTTTATAAGTGTATTTAATTACAAAGTAATATTAAATTACAAAGTAAGTCTGTAAGTGTATTTAAATACAAAGATAATTTTCTCTTTCAATTCAAATATGGCTGTGTAAAATTATGCCTAAGCTTTTTTCAACTGCATCACGTCGAGTGACAAGTAAGTTAAAATTTATCGTTAGCAATAATCGATCAAACTGTAAATAAATGCACTACACTGTTTACCAACTTGATGAAAATGTACTTTGGCAAGGATTCTGATGAATAAATCAGTCAGGATTTGACAAGTCAATAGTGAATCGCTTTATTTAGAAAAACTGCATTATTTTACTTTAAATTTTTCACTTACCCGATACTTTTCAGCAGATAGCATTTTCACGATTACTGTAAATCAAGTTTTCTTGTTGTCACCAACATTTTAAACCTCTCTGATTTATAGTACGATATTATTTCAATATTTAAAACAAAAAAAAATATTTATCTATTAGAAATATTTTAAATCACCGTATTTTAATCACCATATTTTAATCACCATTCAGTGGCGTATGCAGGGGTGGAGTCATTCCTCAGCTCCTCCCGTAATGGTAAAAAAATTGCAATAATTCTCGAAAGGAGCTCATATTGGGAAATGAAACTCGGCACCCTCTCCGAGATCCTGGCTACGCTTATGCTACAATTTGAGCTTGGCATTTTAATACATGGTTTAAAAGTTATTTTAAAAATATGCAGATCCATATATGTAATTGTTTAACGTATCTTTGGTTTACCAAACCTTTCAGAAGCCTCCTGGTTACCTAGAATGCTGAATCTTTGCACACTTATAATATCGACTACGGTACAGAGCCGAACTTTTGATTTACCCCCGGAGTGGAAAAAATGGGAGAGGGAATTAAAAGTACTTTCAAATTCTCCAGAAGCTCCTCCTTTGACCTAGAAGGCAAACTTATAGTATCGACTACGAAACGAAACTTAATTGACTTTCGATTTATTCCCCGAGGATGGAGAAAATGCGGGAGGGAGATAAAAAGTGCTTTCAGATTTTCCAGAAGCCCGTCCTTTGATCTAAAACATTGAATCTTAGCACACTTACAATATCGACTACGGTACAAAACCTACCAGACAGATTCTCCAGAAGCCCGTCCTTTGACCTAGAACGTTAAATCTTAGCACACTTACAATATCGACGACGATACTAAACCTACCAGACAGATTCTCCAGAAGCCAGTCCTTTGACCTAGAACGTTGAATCTTAGCACACTTACAATATCGACTACGGTACAATACCTACCAGACAGATTCTCCAGAAGTCCGTCCTTTGAGCTGAAATTCAATTTTAGGTCATATTCAAATTGTTCCATAAAATATGTAAAAAAAAAAATCATCGAAATATATTCAGTAGTTTTTTAAATAAAAATTAAAATAATAATTACACCTCTTATATGAAACGATCACATGACCATGATATGAAATGATCGCATGACCCACTTCAAAATGATATATGGCATCCATCTTGTTTAAAATCGTGATTTTTTAAGTTCTTTTTAATTCATATTGAGTGTTGTATCCGTCCGAAAACTACTTTATTTTTGCTTAAATTCTGTGCATCTACATACTGAAACAACGCAAATACAATATATTTAAGTTTAAATGCTTATCCAAATTTGATTATTTCTACAACGAAGCCTATTTTTCACTTTTGTAAAATGTAAACAGCAAAATATGTAGAATAAGTTTTATTAGAATTGCTGTATTTCTTTAACACAAAATAATTTAGTCCATGGAGTCTGCATGGCTGATATGAAAGAAATATTAATTGATTTCATAAAGAGAAGGACGATTTTTTTTGATGAAGTTTTAAGCATAGAGTTTAATTACTTGTAGCTCCATGGTCTTAATTTCCAAATAAAATAAATTATTATAGTATTGTGATGAATGAAATGAATGGGAGAAAGTTCTGAATGATATCCAGTTTTTATAGAGAGATCCAGGCGTGTTATTTTTTCTATGACGTCATTTGAATTAATTTCAGTTGTTTTCGATGAAGTTTTCAAATATAATAAATTATCGTAGTATTATGATAGTTTTAAAAATATTACCGTGAATGTATCGCATTTTAGAGATATTTAAACCAGGCAATTTATATTTCAATGCCGTCATTTGAATGAAGTTCATATTTTTCAATGAAGGTTTAGGTTTTCAAATATAATAAATTAATGTAGTATTGTGATAAGTTTTAAAATATTACCGAGGAATGTATTGCATTTTAGAATTTTTAAAAAAAAATTGCATTGAAGTTGGAAAGTGTTTCATAATCAATGCTTTAAGCATGATTGATCTTTCTTGCTTAACACTTTACAGCAAAGTTGAAAAGTGTTTATGACTTTGTTCATTCTGTCTGTCTGTCTGTCTGTCTGTCCGTTAGCACGATAACTGCCGTAAAAATGACTTTATCAAAATGAAATTTTAGTATATTGTTCAGACTGTCTGTGGGACCTATGGGAATATAAATATATAATATCACCCAATTAGTCTTGGATTGAACCCGGGTTGAAAAAATGAAATACATTGAACCCTGTGGGACCTAATTTTTCAAACATTTTTGAAGCGGATTTAAAATTCACAAATTGCTTCGAAAGTTTTAGGAAATATTCAAATTATCCCATAAAATATATAAAAAAAATTTCAGCAAAATATATTCAGTAGTCTTTTAAATAAAAATTAAAATAATAATTACACCTTTCAAATGAAGCTATCACGTGACCATTATATGAAGAGATCACGTGACCCACTTCGAAATAAATATGGCATCCATCTTGTCTCAAAATTGCGATATTTAAAGTTCTTTTTAATTTATATTTAGTGTTGTATCCGTCCTAAAACCGCTTTATTTTTGCTTAAATTCTGTGCAACTACATACTGAAACTATGCAATTACAATATATTTGAGTTTAAATAATCATCCAACTTTGGTTATTTCTACTACGAAGCCTACTTTTCACGTATGGAAAATGTAAACAGCAAAATATGTAGAATGAGTTGCATAAGAATTGCTGCATTTCTTTAACGCAAAATTATTTAGCTCATGGAGTCTGCAATATAGCTGATATGAATGAAATATTCATTGATTTTACAGGGAGAAGGACGATTTTTTCGATGAAGTTTTGAGCATGGAGTTGAGCATTACTTGCAGCTCCATTGTCTTAAGTTTTTAAATAAAATAAATTATTATAGTATTGTGATGAATGAAATGAATGGAAAAATATTTATGAATGAAATGCTGCTTTTATAGAGAGAGTCAGGCGGGTTATATTTCGATGACGTCATTTGAATAAATTTCATTTGTTTTCCATGAAGTTTTCAAATATAATAAATTATTGTAGTATTATGATAAATTTAAAAATATCACCGAGGAATGTATTGCATTTTAGAGATGTTTAAACCAGGCAATTTATATTTCCATGCCGTCGTTTGAAGTTCATTCTTTTCGATGAAGTTTTAAGTTTTCAAATATAATAAATTAATGTAGTATTGTGATAATTTTAAAAATATTTTCGAGGAATGTATCGCATTTTAGAGATGTTTAAATAAAATTGCATTGAAGTTGGAAAATGTTTCATAATCAATGCTTTATGCATGATTGATTTTTCTTGTTTAATTTTGTTCTGCTAATTTAAAATTCGACTTATTTTACATTGTTGATATATTTTTTTATCGTGGATTATATCCCTGGGCAATTTACGAGTACTTCCGATGTTTAAAAAGATAAACACATATCATTTCAGAATGACAAAATTTGAAAACATCAAAAGTATGTGAATAAGTTTGGACTTAAATTGTTTTTATGCTTTGAAGTTTTATTTAATAGTATGCCTATGTAATCACAATAAATTTATTTAAAAATAAATTATCTTGTTGTTTGTGAAGTTTATGATGTTAATGATATTTTTACTGATTTGTATACTTAGAGCTTTTGATATTTGCTACTTTTTTCAACTTGTGGTATAAACCAGATGATTAGCTTGCTTGAGATGGAATTATTTTAAATTTTCCATCTGTTCAGTAAGGTGGAGCAAAAATTATAAGTTCCCCCCCCCCCTCCCCTTGAAATTGACTCACGGGGTGCGCAAAAGTTGTAAATCGGTATGAAATATTTCCTTGAAATTTTCAAATTTTTAGAATAATATTTTGATCTCTCGCAAGGGGGCCGAAATTTAACAGAAATCGAAAATTTAAGGTGTATTCAGAATTCGCATATAAAAATATTTTATTTAAATAATTTTGGCAGGGTAATCTAGCTTAATAAACAAAGGAAATCTCTGTAAAATTTGGATCGAATGCATTAATGTTTTGATCGCCCGCAAGGGAATCGGAACTTCATTAAAATAGAAAATTTTGGTATTTTTTTGGAATGCGTCTATAAAAAAACTTTTCACGTAAATAATTTTGGAAGGATAATCTAGCTTAATAAACTGATAAGCTCTTTAAAATTTGGGGCAAATAGATTAATATTTTGCTACCCCGCAAAGAAATTAAGACGCTATAAATATAAAAAATTTTAGGTGTTTCCGGAATGCGCTTGTAAAAAAAATATATTTCATTTAAATAATTTTGGCAGGATGATCTAGCTTAATAAGCAAAGAACATCTCTGTAAAACCTTGGGCAAATAGTTTAATATTTTGATCATCCGCTAGGGAATCAAAACTTCATAAAAATCGAAAATTTTAGGTGGCGCGTTTAAAAAAAATTTAATTAAATAATTTTGGCCAGATAATTTAACATAATAAAGATGCCAAAGATGTATATCTGTAAAATTTTGCGAAAATAGAACAATATTTTGATCGACCGCAAGGGAATCGAAGTTTAACTAAGAAAATGAAAATTTTAGGTGTTTTATATAAGGGCTCTACCCCCTGCTTGCTAACCCCTGTAACTCGCTAACGCTGGCTAAGCTTCGCGAGCATATTCGTACCGTCTGCTACGCAGGCGTAATATACCCGTTGGGTGCCGTCCTTGTTAACTGACATTCACCCCAGTCCTGGAGATAATTTCGCGAGCTTTTTTAATCCGGCCAGCATACACAACCGCCTACGTCTACCATGCTCGCTGACGCTCGCAAAACTCCGGGGCTCTACCCTCCACTCGTTGCTGCTCATTAATCGAAGTTCACTGCAGGCGTAATGAACACGTTGGGGCTTCGTCCGCTTATTAGCTGACGTTCACCAACTCCCTTAACTCTTTTCGTGAACAATTTCACTAAGCTCAGGCCCCAGACCGCTACGCTCATCAATCCCAAAACTCGCTTCGTGAGTTGCGAGGCTTCGTCTACTTCCTGGCGCTCGCTGATCCTGCATTCTGAACTATTTTCTGCCGCCTGCTATTAAGAACGATTGCTTATTGTATTACAAAGAAACGACAAAATTTCATAACGGAACGTTTTGCCGTTTGTTCGTAATACAGAGGCAAAATATCGTGTTACGTTTTCAAGATAGGGATATTTACAACAATAAAAATATAATTGTTCCGTAATATAACAATGAAATCATGATATTCATGACAACAATAGTTGAGAAACGCTCAATTTGTATGTAAAGATAAACGATAAGGCATATGATTGTCAACATTTCACATTATATCAAGTGCACTAACTAACATTGTAGTCATGTTTAGAATTAAATATCTATACTTTTAATGTTTTAATGCTTCAATAACTTATTCCTCAGTCGTTTTGTAACATTTCTGCCAGAAACCAATGACAGAGAAGCTGGCATTCGGCTCGACTAATTAAATCTTCGTCCGTAGAGACGGGAAAATTTCACTTCAGAAGTGTATAAAAAATTGTATAACTTATTAACTAAATCGAAATTTAACAAGAAATATCAATCATGCTTAAAGCATTGATTATGAAACACTTTCCAACTTCAATGCAATTTTATTTAAAAAAGTCGAAAGTGCAATACATTCCTCGGTAATATTTTAAAACTTATCACAATACTACATTGATTTATTATATTTGAAAACTTAAACCTTCATTGAAAAAAATGAATTTCATTCAAATGACGGCATTGAAATATAAATTGCCTGGTTTAAATATTTCTAAAATGCAATACATTCCACGGTAATATTTTTAAAACTATCATAATACTACGATAATTTATTATATTTGAAAACTTCATCGAAAACAACTGAAATTCATTGAAATGACGTCATAGAAAAAGTAACACGCCTGGATCTCTCTATAAAAGCAAGATTTCATTCATAACTTTCTCCCACTTATTTCATTCATCACAATACTATAATAATTTATTTTATTTAAAAATTAAGACCATGGAGCTACAATTCATAAACTCTATGCTTAAAACTTCATTGAAAAAAATCGTCCTTCTGTTTATAAAATCAATTAATATTTCATTCATATCAGCCGTGCAGACTCCATGGACTGAATTATTTTGTGTTAAAGAAATACAGTAATTCTAATACAACTCATTCTACATATTTTGCTGTTTACATTTTACATAGGTGAAAAATAGGCTTAATTGTAGAAATAATCAAATTTGAATGAGAATTTATACTCAAATATATTGTCATTGTGTTGTTTTAGTATGTAGATGCACAGAATTTAAGCAAAAGTAAAGTAGTTTTAGGACGGATACAACACTCAATATGAATTAAAAAGAACTTTAAAAAATCACGATTTTGAAACAAGATGGATGCCATATATCATTTTGAAGTGGGTCATGTGATCGTTTCATATCATGGTCACGTGATCGTTTCATATAAGATGTGTAATTATTATTTTAATTTTTATTTAAAAAACTACTGAATATATTTCGCTGAATTTTTCTTTATATATTTTATGGAACAATTTGACTATTACCTAAAATTCTCGAAGCAATTTGTGAATTTTAAATCCGCTTAAAAATGTTTGAAAAATTAGGTCCCATAGGGCTCAATGTATTTCATTTTTTTAACCCGGGTTCAATCCAAAACTAATTGGGTGATATTATTCATTTATATTCCCATAGGTCCTACGGACCGTCTGAACAACATACTAAAATTTCATTTTGATTAAGTCATTTTTACGGCAGTTATCGTGCTAAATGACAGACAGACAGACAGATAGAATGAACAAAGTTATAAACACTTTTCAACTTTGTTGTAAAGTGTTAAAAAAGGGGCTCTGCAAAAATTCAACTATGTAGGCACATGCTAACAAAAATTCAAAATCTTGCTATTTCTAGTCTGTCGTGAGAGCGAATTCGCAGCTCAAATACTCTTCCTTTGACTTTGACTTTAAATATTTCATAAACTAAATTTCAAATCGAAAACGGTTTTTTATCAGTGTGTTTCTCTAATATTTCTCTACAAATGTTCCAAATTTCATAATTTAGTATAATATAGATTTTGCAATACGTGACAAAGAAACTCTGCGAAACTCTATACGTCAGACAGCGGCGGCGGTGGAGGCAACGCCAGCTACATTTTTTTAACACTTTCCAGCATATTAGTTGAAAAGTGTTTATGACTTTGGTCATTCTGTCTGTCTGTCTGTCCGTTCGCGCGATAACTGCCGTAAAAATAATTTTATCAAAGTGAAATTTTAGTATGTCGTTCAGACTGTCTGTGGGACATATGGGAATGTAAATGAATAATATCACCTAATCAGTTTTGGAATGAACCCGGGTTAAAAAAATGAAATACATTGAACCCTATGAGACCTAATTTTTCAAACATTTTTTAAGCGAAGTTAAAATTCGCAAATTACTTTGAAAATTTTAGAAAATAGTCAAATTATTAAACAAAGTATGTGAAAAAAAATTGAGCAAAATATGTTCGGTAGTTTTTTGAATAAAAATTAAAATATTAATTACACTCATATAAGATCACGTGACCTACTTCAAAATAAAATTCCCAGTGTCAAAATCGTGATTTTTAAAGTTCTTTTAAATTTTTATTTAGTGTTGCATCTGTCCTGAAACCGCTTTATTTTTGCGTATTTTCTGTGCATCTATATTCTGTGCCAAACCAATTACAATATTTTAAGTTTGAATTATCATCGAACTTTGATTATTTCTACAACGAAGCTTAATTTAACGTATACAGAATGTAAACAAGTATAAAATTGCTGAATTTTTTAATGCAAAATTATTTAGCTCTGGAGTCTGTAATATAGGTGATATGAATAAAATATTCATTGATTGAAGCAGACGATTTCATAGCAATCCCTTTTTCGATGAAGTTTAAGCATGAAGTTAGAAAGTACTTTTACCTCCATGGTTTTAAGTTTTAAGTAAAATAAATTATTGTAGTACTATGATAATTAAAAAATATATCACCGTTGAATGGCTCGCATTTTAGAGATGTTTAAATAAAATTGCATTGCAATTGGAAGGTGTTTCATAATCAATGCTTTATGGATGATTCATCTTTCTTGTTTAATATAGAGATGTACTGTTTATAACGTGGACATGAAAACGTCTTTTTAAAATAAATTGTTCTATCACATGCAAAACGTAGCGTTTTGTTGCCTATGAATGGCAAGGTAATTTGTCCATCTGAGTGAAGCCAGAGTCTATTGCTCCCTCTTTTCTTTGTGAAAATCTCAATATCTGCGTCAGATATATTTTTGGTGAGGGGTAGTGTATATTGGTTGCTTCCAATCTGTAAGATCAATATAGTTAGAGGCATTGAAATTTAGTTTGGGTATTATAAATTTTCAAACTGAATTTGCTATTTGATGTGTTTGTTGTTTTCTTGAAGTTAAAATTCTTCTGTATGCTATCAGTCTTATATGTTCCCTCTTAACTTTATCTAACATGAATAAAATAAGATTTTAAGACGTCGAATAATGAATAATGCCAAATGGTCGACTAATAACAATATGTCACCGTCATGCAGCTGACCGGATCTTACAAAGCAGGACTTACTACAGCATGAGTATCAATTCGTGTTAAACGGTGATGTGCGAGTCAGTAAAAAAAAAATATATTTATTCAAAAGTTTTTTAATAATGATCTGAATACATATTTTCTTGGAACTTGCTGCTGATCAAAATATCCATCTGTATTCCCAAAATTTTAACAGATATTCTTGGCATCTTTATTTATTTATTTATTAATTTTTCTTCCCTGCCAAAATTTCTTAATATTCAATTAAAATATTACGCTATGCGCACATTCAGAAAATGCCCAGAATTTTCAATTTTTATGAAGTTTCGATTCCTCTGCTAGCGATCAAAATAGTAATTTATTTTCACAAAATTTTACCGAGATAACCTTGGCGTCTTCATTTAAATAGATTTACCGGTTAAACTTGTTTAATTAGAAAAATATATGTACTCGCATTTCAAAAACACCTCAAATTTCGATTTTTAATAAATTTTGACCCCCTTGCGGACGATTAAAATATTACTCTTAAAATAGGAAAATTTTCAAAGATATATTTTATACAGAAACACAACTTTTGCGACTCCCCCCTCCCTCCCGAAAGAAATTTAAAAAAAATATATATTTTACTCCATCCAACTATTCAGGCTGGTTTGCTGGATGTGTCGAAATAGATTGCATTAGGAAACAAGAAAGATCAATCATGCTTAAAGCATTGATTATGAAACACTTTCCAACTTCAATGCAATTTTATTTAAAAAAGTCGAAAATGCAATACATTCCTCGGTAATATTTTAAAACTTATCACAATACTACATTGATTTATTATATTTAAAAACTTAAACCTTCATTGAAAAAAATGAACTTCATTCAAATGACGGCATTGAAATATAAATTGCCTGGTTTAAATATCTCTAAAATGCAATACATTCCACGGTAATATTTCTAAAACTATCATAATACTACGATAATTTATTATATTTGAAAACTTCATCGAAAACAACTGAAATAAATTCAAATGACGTCATAGAAAAATAACACTCCTGGATCTCTCTATAAAAGCAGGATTTCATTCATTTCATTCATCACAATACTATAATAATTTATTTTATTTAAAAATTAAGACCATGGAGCTACAATTCATAAACTCTATGCTTAAAACTTCATCGAAAAAAATCGTCCTTCTGTTTATAAAATCAATTAATATTTCATTCATATCAGACACGCAGACTCCATGGACTGAATTATTTTGTGTTATAGAAATACAGTAATTCTAATATATATACAACTCATTCTACATATTTTGCTGTTTACATTTTACATAGGTGAAAAATAGGCTTAGTTGTAGAAATAATCAAATTTGAATGAGAATTTAAACTCAAATATATTGTCATTGTGTTGTTTTAGTATGTAGATGCACAGAATTTAAGCAAAAATAAAGAAGTTTTAGGACGGATACAACACTCAATATGAATTAAAAAGAACTTTAAAAAATCACGATTTTAAAACAAGATGGGTGCCATATATAATTTTGAAGTGGATCATGTGATCGTTTCATATCATGGTCACGTGATCGTTTCATATAAGATGTGTAATTATTATTTTAATTTTTATTTAAAAAACTACTGAATATATTTCGCTGAATTTTTTTTTATATATTTTATGGAACAATTTGACTATTACCTAACATTTTCGAAGCAATTTGTGAACTTTAAATCCGCTTAAAAAATGTTTGAAAAATTAGGTCCCATAGGGCTCAATGTATTTCATTTTTTCAACCCGGGTTCAATCCAAAACTAATTGGGTGATATTATTCATTTATATTCCCATAGGTCCTACAGACCGTCTGAACAACATACTAAAATTTCATTTTGATTAAGTCATTTTTACGGCAGTTATCGTGCTAACGGACAGACAGACAGACAGACAGACAGACAGAATGAACAAAGTCATAAACACTTTTCAACTTTGTTGTAAAGTGTTAAAAAGTAGTTTTAGATTATTTATACTGTGAAATGTGTGTGTGACTTTTAGGCTGTCTGGGGCTTGCTAAGGAAGTTATCGATAAAAACCCTCTTTTGGTTTTTGATTTCATTATAACTTTTGGGCTCTTGGACCTGGTCTAGCTTACGACTAGTACGGTCGGAATAAGTCACACACACACACACACACATACTGTGAAATAATTTATATTATATTTTTTTCTATTGATTTTAATGCGTCACTAAATACACCAGTTTATAGATTTTTTTTTATATGGATCATTTCACAAAATGCAGAATTGAATGTTTTAAATTAAATATTTTAATTCCTGGCGTTACTACCCCAATCTGGTGAAAAAAATTTTCACTGTATTTTATTTTTCATTGATTTTTAATTTTCATCACTTACTTGCTTTGAATTGAACACTCAGATCAAGTTCTAGAAAAATCAATCTTATATCTTGCATAAAATAACTTCTTAAATTTCAGTATTTTTAATTTAGCAATTTAATTACGTAAAATTAAAATAAGTAGCAAGTAATTTTAAAGACGTTGACGATAATTTGTCGAAATATCACCAACTTGGCAACTTTTTGAAAATGCTGCCAAATAGACAAAATTGGCAAAAATGATGCTTAATTAACAAAAATGACGCCAAAATTGTTTAAAATTCAATATCCTGGTAAAGGTCTATTTCTTTGATAATTTCTATTGCATTGGGGGGGGGGGGGGTATCTTCTTAATTCGAAATATAGTGCATTTCACTCTTAGTGAGACAGATGCATTTTATCGGAGGATGTGTCTAAGTAGTCGTAAATTAATTGCGTTCTGTAAGAGTTTATATAATAATTATGTTCCTATAAAGGGCCGTATGAACATATTGTGCCATGGATTTTTATGCATCATTAGTTTGCTGCGGAAGAAGTAAAACCAGTCATGTGCGGCACACATCAAATAATTTTTTATTATTTATATCGACTAAAATGAATGAAAATCATCGCGTCCTTGATGAAATGTCTATATTTTGTTATTACAGAAGATAATAACTGCTTGCTGTTTTTTTTTTGTTGTTTTTTTTACTGTAGTTTACCGTGTTTCGGGTGAAAACTAATTTGCACGGATTGTGAACACGTTGCTATTTGGGACGTCGTCGAAGTAATTGGGGTTGAAAGATTTATTTTGGAGAGGGGAGCTTAGACCAATTAGATCATTTGTCGGACAATTGTCACTCCGAGAGCGAAGATACCATACACCTCGGGCGGGAGATTACCTCCTTCCACGTGTCTGACTCCACCAGCATCATTCAGCCTATGGGATTGATTAAGAGTTGCAAAAGAATAAATCTCCTAATGTTGACGATCAACGAAAACTCACAGTATATAGTAGAGTATACAGCAGAGGTTTTATACTTTCCCTGCATACATAGGGGTCAAACATTTGATATAAAGTTTTAGAGTTTTAAGCAAAAGAATGCGAGCATTTTAAACACCCCTGAACACGAATCGAACGTTTTGGAGGGGATGTCTGTGTGTGTATATATATGTTAGTATATGTGTGTGTATTTGTATATATGTCTGTGTTTGTGGTCGCAATATCTCACGAACGGATGAATTGCTTCGAAAATATATTGGTACAATTATTACAATCAGTGAATACTGAAACGCTATTGATTTTAAATGGAAGATTGGTTTGTTCGAAAGACCCCCCACCCCCTGCCCAATATTTTCGAATTAATTTTTGAAAAATCATTTAAAAATTAGGATCATCAATAATGATAAATATGTATTCATTTCAGGGTTAATTTTTTTTACCATAAAATAAATTTTTGAACTCTAGCATGAAAATTTCTTAAAATATTCTTGTTGGAATTTTTGATGGAAAATTCTTGATGGAATTTTGAAAAAATCGTCACAATATCGGGATCTTCAGTACAATTAAATAAATATTGATGTTAGACATAACTTCTCATTAGAAAACGAATGGCATTAACTTTGGAGCGCTAGCTGGAACCGTTATCGAGATAGTGCACGTTTTTTCAAATTAAGCAATGTCTGATCGATGTCAAAAGTTCAATTTTGCATGCCTTTGCTTATTTTTTCTTCCGATAAGTAAATAATATATTAAACCCATTATTTAGAAATAAAATCTGAATTTAAAGCTCTAAACTAAATCAAAATTCTATGTTTTGTTATCAGAAGATAACTAAAGCAATAAAGACTTTTTCAAAAAATTACATAAAAGTAAAAAAGTTGCCAGTTTTATCCAATCATAAGTTTACGTCATTCTTTTAGATCTAGCTTGTTCCATTCAAGAAAGAAGATACTGTTTGTAATAGTTTTGTGTTTTGACACACAAGAATTCGCCTATAGTTATTTATTTCACGAGATTAAAATGGCCATTGCATTTTGATGAGTATTTTGCCCGCGAGTATAAATAAGTCATTCTGTTAAGACTGAAATGCCGTCAAAAGTGCGACATTTCAATTTAAGTGGTGTTAATGCAATGCCAAAAACTGTAAGCTGTGGATCTTGTACACCATTATTTCGCTGAGAAAGCCATTGTGTATGGAACGTCATATGCTGTCTACATCATATTTTTACTTTCCTTATATACATAATGTATAAGGAAAGTATTGTGACGGGGTCGAAAATTCGGATTCGAGTTTTCGAAGGGAGAGCACGTTTCAAGCATCCCTGATCACGAATCAAACATTTTTGAAGTGATATCTGTGTGTGTGTGTGTGTGTGTGAAAGTATGTATGTGTGTGTGTGTGTCTGTGTGTGTGTCAATGAGTCTGTGGAGACGATAACTGACGAACGAATAGACCGATTCGAACGAAATTTGGTACAAAAATCACAATTTGTAAACACTGGAAGCTTATTGTTTATATACGCAATAGAATGTGCAGAACTCCCCTAAATTTTCGAGTGAAATTTTGAAAAAATCTTCAAAAAATCAAAACCGCTAATAACGTTACGCAAATAGACATTTCTTATGTAATTTTTCATTAGAAAACGATTGGCATAAATTTTAGAATGCTAACATGAACCGTTCTCGAGATATTGCACATTTTTCAAAAAAAGTATCAAAAAGTGATATAAAATAAAAAAAAAATATTTCCTATTCAGAAACATGTTCACTTTTCATATGTAATACCATGCGATAAATTTGGTGACATCATTTTCGTGAATCTAGCTCGTTCCATTCATGAAAAAAGATACTTTGAGTAATACTTTTGTATTTGAACGCCAATAGCTATTTATCTGCTATAACAATAACTTATTTCTCGTTCCTTAACGCTTGGCGAGATTTTGGCGCAAAATTTGGCGGAATGTCGCTAACTGGGCGACTTTTTTAAACGTTGCCAACTTAACGAAAATCTCTCCAAATGGATAGAAATGACACTAAATCAATGAAAATGACGACTATTTGAAGAAAATTCAATATCTTGAAAAGAATATAAATATCTACTATAAGAAAAACCTATTTTTTTATTGTAAATGTAGTAAATTCATTGCATTATATAAGGAAAGTCATGTGTTGCCCACATCAGATTTTTTCATATTGAGTTCATCTTTCAGCCTTTCTGAGATCAGCCATGAAGTTCCGTTTTGTTTCCATCGTATTCTTAGACAATGTTGTTTCGGCAGAAAGACGTAAACACTCTCAGAGAAGTAACTAACCACTCGAAATTGAGTGAAAAAAAAGATGATTATTAATAAATAAATTCAATAAATTAACTTTTGCAAATTGTATATACTAAAAGGCATAATAAACTGCCTCATCAACACTAAGATATATCTATCACATTAATACCAACCTACAAGTTGATTTTTCAATTCTATCACATATCTGCTTCATTATTAATTTTACATATAACTATTGTTATTAGGAAGACTAAATTTAAAATCCTAATAACATGTCATAATTCTGTATCAATTCTTACTAAAAATTGAAATTATACATGGTAAAGAGGCGTCAAAATTTACAGTGCTTAATACCTTTAGAAAACTTTATGCGGATATGTGAATATTTAAAGTAGAGTAACATACGTAAAATCGATATGACACCTACATGACGTAAAGATATGAAGTTATTTTCATCAATTAATTTCAATACACTTTAATCTACGGTTATTTTTAATCACAAATGTCACAGCAATGTCTGATCGATGTCAAAAGTTCAATTTTGCATGCCTTTGCTTATTTTTTCTTCCGATAAGTAAATAATATATTAAACCCATTATTTAGAAATAAAATCTGAATTTAAAGCTCTAAACTAAATCAAAATTCTATGTTTTGTTATCAGAAGATAACTAAAGCAATAAAGACTTTTTCAAAGAAAATAATACTCGTAATTTCAATATTTAGTAGCAGTTATATTTATTTGCCAGTATTTATACTCAGGATTGAAACATATTGAATTAAAAAATCTGATGTGGGAAGCACGTGACTTTCCCGGTAGACTTAAATTCATTTTTTTTTTCTTTAATAAATAAAATCTTTTTCTTTTTATTTCGTTAATAAATCATTAAATTGAATTTTATTGCACAAAATAACACGCATACTTATCTGAAATTACACTGAATTTGAACTTTTAATTCAATTTTCGTTTGCAGTTGGTAACTGGACGTATTTTAAAAGGCGAACTTTTATGTAACAAAAATGCGAAGAAACTAAAATATCTTGAGAACGGATAATCCCAGAGTAATCGGGTTGGTATTATTCTTTTATGGTCAAACATTACGTATAAAACAAGCGTTTATTTGATACATTTGAGCATACGTAGTCTTTTATTTTAGATTTCGACGGTTTTTGCGGACCATATTGAAAAAAAAAAAAAAAAAAAAAAAAAAAAGGCAGGTTCTATTTTCACAAATCGTACCAAAATATAATCAGCACCAGAGTAACCCACAAGTGACTTATCTACCAAATTTTGTGAAATTTGGTTAGTTAGTCTTTAAGCTATAGCAGATACATGCGATTTTTGCTGGGCCATTTCGCAAAGAAAGGCAGGTTCTTTTACCCCCAAACATACCACAATCTAATCAGCACCAGTGTCATCCACAAGAAACTTACCTATAAAATTTTATGAAATTTGGTCAATTAGCTCTTGAGTTAAAGTGGATATATACATTGAACAGACAGACATACAAACAAATGCACACACGTCATGCTAACAATACATTTTCCGTATTCGAGAGGTCTCAAAACGTGTAGATCCGCCGAAAACTCGAATTCGGATTTTCAACACGATTCCTAAACGTTCCCTCGACATTACCATTTATTGTAGGGAAAGTAAAAATCGCTTAATATAAACTGATCATCACTTGAATATATTTTTTTTGTATGCTTCAAATCAACAAAGCAGACATCGGTTAGTAATTAAATTTTTTGTGCTCCATTATTTCCTAACAAAAATCAATCATATATATATATATATATATATATATATATATATATATATATATATATATATATATATATATATATATATATATATATATATATATATATATATATATATATATATATATATATATATATATATATATATATATATATATATATATATATATATATATATATATATATATATATATATATATATATATATATACATGGTGTCCCGAAGACATTGACCTCGGCTTTTATACCTTAAATATTGATCTAGACATATATAATAAATTATAAAGTTGCGTAAAAAAAGGTATAGAATTTTATGAAATCGATTAAAATTCTCAAAAGAATTAAATTTTAAGAAATACAAAATTTAAATTTTTATAGGGTCTCCGTACAAAAACATTTCCAATAAGTAAAATGTGCCCCATACACTAAGTGATGTATAAAATTTCAGCATTTTATCATAAAAAATCCCAGAGCTATGAAAAGACAAAAATGCTGACATAAACCACTTGTCGATGCATCGACATGCGTTCTCAGAGAAGAAATATCCTGTCGGCAGATCGCGTTTCAGGGGTCATACACAAATTACGAAAGAAAACAATGATTACATAAATAAATAATAATTTGCTATTTATTGGTACAAAAGTATCTTCACTGTGTAGAAATAATAACTTTACACAAAGATTGCAAAGCCTGTTCAAAATGTTTTCCATTCATGGCAAAGATCCATTAAGGACAAGATGCAGATATTATTTGCCTATGATGCATTTCTGCGTTGCTTCATTTGCACTCTTGCTGCAAACATTTACATTTTAATTTGTGATTAAACCCTCACCAACTTTGTTTAAACATACTTCTGGGACTTTTTATGATAAAATGCTGAAATTTTGTACATCACCTTATTAGTGTATGGGGCACATTTTACTGATTGGAAATGTTTTTGTACGGGGGCCGTATAAAAATTTCAATTTTGTATTTCTTCAAATTTAATCCCCTGAAAATTTTTATCGATTTCATAATTCTGTACTTTTTTTACGCAACTTTGTAATTTATTATATATGTCTAAGATCAATATTTAAGGAATAAAAGCCGAGGTCAATGTTTTTGGGACACCCTATATATATATATATATCATATATATATATGTGTGAGTGAGTGAGTGAGAGAGAGAGAGAGAGAGAGAGAGAGAGAGAGAGAGAGAGAGAGAGAGAGAGAGAGAGAGAGAGAGAGAGAGAGAGAGAATAATACATTTCTGTCTTTCGACACAGACCACCTAGCACTTCCCATAGCTTAATGCGGTCCTCCGCTCAAAAAGATTGGGAACCTTTGGGTTGAACGAATCCTTGGGTTGAAGGAATTTTATTTAAGTTAGATCGCCAAAGCGAAAGTTTTTAACTCCTTCCGGATTTTGAAATTTAACTCTAGGACTAATTTTGATTTTCTGAGCATTTTATAATCGAGTTTATTGAAAAAAATGATAGGAAATTTTTATAGACTAATTTAAAGTTACAGAAAATAAGTAGCCACGTTTGTCCTCATGCCACTGAGTTTAGAAACTAGCTTATTTCGTTTTTATGTTTCGCATGTATACTTAAAATGAGAAGGTTTCGTTTTTCTCCACAGATTATATAATCTAATTAAATGTATTTCCAATTTTTATATTTAAATATTTTCAGTGCCATCTTATTCCATTCCGGTAGGATCTGGCTAACGCAGGGGGAGACGGGGCAGCTGCCCCGGACCCCCGCATCAGAAGGGCCCTAAATTAAACAATTATAACATCGAAAAATTAACGGCAGCTTCCTCAAAAAAATATATGACATCGGACTAGGTTTTCTCTGCGGATAAATTCATTTAGGGGATATATAGGGATTAACCACACTAATTTAGCATGTTGGCATCTTGTAAGAAAGTTGCCAATAATTTAAATTCCATTAAAATATGCAAGAACCCCATTTCGTATACCTTTTTCTAGAATGAAATTATGTTTCTGAAAAATATTTTTGTTCATTTCATATATATCGATATATATCGAGAAGTGAAAGGAACTCCCGAAGGAATATCTGCTCCGGTCCCAGTTGGCCTAAGATAGGCCATGAATGCCGGGCCTCCGAGGCAAAAGTAAATTTTAGGGTTCTCCCATAAAAACATTTTATAATAAAAAAGGTGAATTGAAAACGGAAGATTAGCACTCAGCATTTGCCAAATTTGGCTGTGGTCAAAAACGGCCCTGAATATTTTACATAATTTATAAATACTATCTGCTGAATTTATATTTTCAGATGAAGTGTAAAATATTGATTTGTTCTGACAAACGAATTCGATTTTCTGAAAATTTATTTAAGCATTTGAAGCCCTAAATTAAAATAAGCATTGAAAATTTTGTTCACAGAGGGGAAGGTTGGTCTTTATTTTTACAAACATATTGGCTATTTTATATAAAGTAATTTACGCCTGTAAATAAAGCGATCTGACACATCTCGTTTACAAATCATTTACTGCCATCTAGCGGTAAACTAACGAAATAATTTCGATTACTTTCTTGATCACAGCAAATTTATACTCAATGTAATTCGGTCAAATTGTCTGTCTTATCATGGTTTTGCGCTCTTCAAAGCAGTGCAAACGATGAGATGGTCAGTGATCACAAAGCTGCTTCTAGCAAGGATTTTATAATTTTTCTTTCAGAAATATTTATTTCTGACTCAGTAAGGATTGTCATTGGACAAAAGCCCTACACCGTGACTTAGATAATCGCTGAACTGCAATACATTTTCTGTGGTGCTGCCATCTACTGCGATAAAATAAAACAAAAGTATGTTTGGCCCTCAAATAAAACTGGCTATTCTCTCCGGCCTGTAGAAAAAGTATATGCAATCAAAAATGATCTATAAAGTCTAAAGCCCTAGTCCAAAATTAAAATTATATAAGACATTGCTCTAGGTACAGCAAATCTGGGCAATAAAATGTCTTTTGCACCAGAATAGGTAAACCGACATAGAAGAAATAGAAGGAATATTTAGGTGTTTATTCCAACTCACTTCTGAAATCCTACTATCTACAACGTTGGTTTGGCTGCACTTCAATTCGAAACCTGGGCTTATTATCATAAAGTCCACCATACCAGATAATTGCCTATAGAAAATGTGAGCCCCACCCCCTCCTGCAAACATTTATGACGCCCCCCTGCATATTTCATTTTCCTCTTGTTGTGAAATATGGAATCATGTCTATACCTCTCTCAAAATTCAGGTATCCAAGCCCCCTTGATGCCCGCGCCTTTCACTCGAGTGGTATCCGTCCCCCTCCCCCATAGCGAACTTCACACACCAGGGTCCTAGTTTTGGAGAAGTGCAAGCTTACAGTGGCAGATATTTAGGGACAGGAGGAGGTGCATTTTAGTGACCCCACTCATCCTTCTAGAAACTGATGACTTTCTTGGAGATCGGCAACGCCGTTCAGTAACAAACATTTTTTAAAGAAATGTATATTATTATTTTTTTTTTTAAAGCCAGGCATTCAATAGCTGGATTTCGTTAAACTCCTTCAACATTAACTGTTCAATCTTGGTTACTGAAAAACTATAAATACTTTCAGTGAACTATAAGATGTTGATCTCGGTTATATCAAATACATGATAGATTTAGTAGCAGATTGCTGTACTGCTAACAACCAAGTTTTCCTTCTTTCCCCAGTAAATTATTTTATGAACCATCTTATGGATTTATTTTAAGTTTAATCCTTGAGTTTTTGATACAAAATTTTCGCAAAAAGAAACGAGGGCACAAAAATTTATTTCATGGAGTATTGTGATGGATCAAAAATCGGACTATAAGGGGGGAGGGGGAATTGACGGATTGCAAGTTTTGTATCAAAATTATTATCATAAAGCCAGGCCTAACAACCAGGTTTTCCTTCTTTCCCCAGTAAATTGTTTTATGAACCACTTTATGGGTTTATTTTAAGTTTAATCCTTGAATTTTTGATACAAAATTTTCGCAAAAAGAAACGAGGGCACAAAAATTTATTTCATGGAGTATTGTGATGGATCAAAAATCGGACTATAAGGGGGAGGGGGAATTGACGGATTGCAAGTTTTGTATCAAAATTATTATCATAAAGCCAGGCCTAACAACCAGGTTTTCCTTCTTTCCCCAGTAAACTGTTTTATGAACCACCTTATGGGTTTATTTTAAGTTTAATCCTTGAATTTTTGATACAAAATTTTCGCAAAAAGAAACGAGGGCACAAAAATTCATTTCATGGAGTATTGTGACGGGGTCGAAAATCGGACTATAAAGGGGAGGGGGATTGATGGATTGCAAGTTTTGAGCATCCCTGAATGGGAATCAACCATATTTCAATCATGTTTGTTTGCCTGTATGTCTGTGTGGGTCTGTCAGCCGGTGCAGACGAATCTCTCAAAACATTTAACTCGGTTATTTTCAAGATGATTGAACAAGATAAAAAGCGAAACAAAAAAATTAAAAGTAAATAAAATGTTAAACATTGTTACGAAAATAGTCATTTTTTATGTATGTTTTTTATTTAAAATCGAATAACATTTACAGAACTTTAATATGTAGTGTTCTTACGATATTGCACATTTTTGACCTAAAATAGAAAAAAAAATTATATAAAAATAAATGAAGGGCTCGGAAGAACATAATGGTTACCCACCATGGATATAGTTTTCAGAAAAAATAATAATAATAAATTTTGAACAGGTCCATAAATTGAAGTATTTTTTCACTTTATGAAGTTAGAATGTTTAATGAATGCAATCCTTGCTGAAATTGTGTCAAATTTCATGTTGTAATTCATATTAGAGGCAAAATAATTAGGTAATAAATAATAATGTATATGCGACTTACCATTTTGTTGATGCAGATTAAAACTGCAAACACGAAATTTTGAAACACTAATTTTAAAGTATTCGTAAGCGAAAAATAAATGCTGCAATCGAGAACTGATTTCATTTAATTTCCTTTAAGTAAACATTCGTTAAACAGGTATCTTCCTCATATCTAACAATGATGCTTTAAGGTGATAGATTGAGATATTGTTATCCTATAAAAAAGGTAAAATGCATTTTAATTCACTATCTTTTTATTAAGTTCATATATTTTTATTAGAGTAAATGGTTTAATTAGTATTTTTCAATTTTAGCAGAACGATTTTTTTTAATTTACTTTTTGATCTTATAGAAAATATTTCCAATTTAAACCCAATTGTAAATCCAACAAAAAAGCAAAATAATGCGAATAAGAGGATCAAGATATTAACATCATTAACAGAAAAAGTTTAATATTGTCTTTTAGTATGAAGAGACACTGATGAAAAGAATTTTAATTACAAAATTGATAATTATGTTCATTTGACCAACATAGTGGTATTTAAAAGGCGATACCTTTATGTTCATGAATAATATAATCTTAATCAAGTAAAATGATTAGAAAATAGGCAAATAGCATTTAGCAACCTCACGAACATAATCTGGATCTAAATCCGCGTCGTCCTTTATATTAAAAGGATCAAAATGATCTATTTATCAGATTTCATAGTGCAAAGTGTAATCCAATTCAAAACACTGACGCCATGATGTCTGGATCTACTTTGAAAACTGACACATTTCATGTTTTTCGTTTCGTTTTGTTTTGTTTTAGTTGGTTTTACTACTTTTGTGCTTGGGTTTTTTCCCTTCGGGGTTTTCCCCTCTTTTCTTTTTTTCCCTTCTTATGTCTCTCTTGTATTGTATTGTATTGTATTGTTTTTATGTTTTGTTTTGTCGTTGCCTTTCTTTTTTTTGTCTTGTAACTGTGTTGTGATTCAATTTTAACCTGTTTTGTAATGTTTTGGATCTAAAATAAAGTTCCCGGCCACACACTTAGCTGCAGTAAACCTTCGGGTCTGTCGTGTGGTCTGGGTTTTCAACACTTCAACACTGTTGCTTATTAATGTGACACCTACTGCCATTTGTTGTTGACTTAGCGGTATCTGTGGTGAAGTGAGGTCACTTTTTCAATTTTGGAGCTTACCATATGTTCGCACGAGCCCTTCAAATATGCTCACAATTTTCAAATGTGTAAACGTTTTTCATATAATTTTAACCAAAAATAAATGGAACCCATTGCTTAGGAGTTATTATCGTTCATTCTCGAAAAATTGCAAATCTTACTTCTCCACTATCGAACAAATTCAGCAAATTTGACTAAATTTAATCTGTTTGTTCCAATGGATAATTATTAGAGGCCTATTGAGCTTGGAGGAGCTCAAACAAGTGGAAGGACTTCATTTTTTAAAAATTTGTTTTAAAAATCAGAAATAACTTTTAAAAAATAAATGTTAAAATTTGTTGTAAAGCAAGATATTTTATATGTAATATTTTATTAAGAAGCGAATGGCATAGTTTACCAAACAACTGCATGGCCCTTTTTAAAAAAATATATTGCACGATTTTGATTTAAAAGAGAAAAAAATTGTAAAAAGAAAAGAAATATTTGTTCAGAACTATTGAAGATGCTGACAATTATAAGTGCTTTGTGAGTACATTTAACCAGAAGTAATTATACAACATTGTTTATTAATTATATTGAGCTATTTTCGAGATATTATAAATTTTATTTTTTCATTGAGAATGTGAAATTTCGAAATAATCAAGCGAATTGCATAAAAATTGGTATGTTAATTTTTATCGATACAATAAAAACCTTTTTGATATTATATATACCATATTGCATGTATCTAAATTGGTATAAATCATAACAAATTTGAATATGTTCCCTATTATTAAATGGTTTCTAAGGATATTTTACCAGAAATAAATGAATACTATTGTTTAGTAGCATGGGCCGATTTCAAAAAATAGGAAATTTCACTTTTTACATTGAGCTTGATATCTCTTGACATAATTAAGCAAATTTCATATAATTTTGTATGCTTATTGAGTCATTCCACGTGAAATTAATACAGCGGGTTGCAAGACCATTTCATTATTTTTTTATATTCCTTCCATAGTTAGTACCATTTGTGTATACACCAGAAAAATTTTTAGTTTTTTTTTATTATTTTTTGCCGCCATTTTTGTTCTGGGCCTATTTTTATTTGCGGGGGCCGGTCAAAATTCGGGTTTTCTGGGGTATGTGGAAATAACTATAGCTCTATAACTATCCAAGATAACCAATCAAACATTTTTTCCTCTAAAAGTACATATTTTTAGCTTTCAGAATATGTATTTAAGTTGCATTTAGTTTTTAGCTTACATAGATTAATATGGACTTAAATTGAGCAAATATGAATTGCAAACTCACCATTTTCAGGTGGCTAAAACTTCAGAAGGGCTGAAAACCTGGAATAATATTTTCCCCCACAAACTAGAGGAAGACTGCTTTTAGCTTATCAAGAAAACGAACTCAAACAATTGTAAATCCCTTTTTACCTTTTTTTAACACTAAACTCGCCCAAAATTTTCATATTTCAAGGTCAAATATCTTGAAAAGGGATCTCATGAAAATTTGAAATTTTTGTGTTAACTACTACTCTACTGGTACCCTATAAGTGGAATAAATTTTATTTTGTAGTTCAGTATGGTTTTAAAATTATGAGGACTCAAAGTGTGGTAGAAAAGCACTTTCAAGATAAACACAAAGTTATGCATTCAGGCTATTATTATGGGAAAATGTAATTTTATATAGCATTAAAAACAATTAAATATACTAGATTTTGAAATGTTATATATTAAACATACCTTCATACATATTTATTACTTTTCATATATATTAAACATAACGGATCATAATGCATGCAAGATTTCATAAAGATTAAATAGGTTGAACAGTTTGTGATTGGTTGCTGAAAGAAACGTCAGAAAAATGGCTGATAACAATGCCTTATTGTTGATTTTTATAAACAGAATGCTTCACAACTACTGTTGTCACGAACAGTTATGATTAAGATATAATTATTATTACAGTTGGCTTTTATATGTCTTATTTTTTAACTTTATAAACAGTTACATTAAGTAATTATGAAAAACTAACTTTCATAATCACAATTGTTAAAACGTTAAGCATGCTAACTGTTTATTTAATTGGAATTATTGAATTTATTTACATTATAAACTGCATGCGTTGACAATATGCTGAATTTCAAATTTAATATTTACCTGTTTATTAATACAACTCAGATTCGGTTCTTTGCATAATAAAATTCCACCAAAGTGAAAACAATCTTATCGAACTAGGATTGAAAATCAAAAGTGCTCTAGATCTGTTAGTAGGCAGTCAGGTTAGGATTGGGAACGAACTCTTATGCGCCAGCAAAGTGGCGAACAGGGGATGTCTGCCTGCTATGTGGACAGGGTTGAAAGAGCTCGCAAAACGAGCTCTGGGGGTTGGAGTACGTAACAGCTCTTCACTGTTGAGTAAAGGACAAATCAAAATTGTCTTCTACAGTCATGGTAGGACTATTGCGGACAAACAAAAATTGTCATCTATGGTCATGACTATACTGTTACGGTCAAACAAAAAGTGCCTTCTACGGTCATGGAATAACTATAACGGAAAAAATTTTCATGTACGGTCATGGCATAACTGTTACGGGCAAATAAAGAGTGTCAGCTACGGTCATGACATAACTATTACGGGCAAACAAAAAGTGTCACCTTATCATATAAGTTTATAGCCAGATTATTATTTTATATATCTAAATCAGTGGTCTCAAACTCAGATCCTTTGGAGGGCCACTTTGTAGATTTCTAGGGTTTTGGAGGGCCGCAAGAATAATTAATGCCTACGATTACGTAATTTTACAAAATACGAAACTACGTACAATTACAAAAAAGGGATTGTTTTATACATGATTAATTTTTATATGATAAAACCATTACAGACATCTTTATAGCTAAGTATTGAAATATGATAGAAAAAACCGAAGTACACACAAGTTATTTTAATTTTATGACATACGAGTTTTAATTTTGGGGATAAAAATATTGACATTTTAAAAGGGATATGTGCCATGTTATTTGATAGAAACATATCCTTTTTTAACAATGGCGGCTTCAATTGTGAAGAACTATTTCTTTTTATCAGAAGTTTGGACACCCTTTTGTAATACCAGTTTATCAATGTTCAGGGATATGTCCTTGGCACACGCTACTTTTAAAATTGAAGACAGATGGGTGCCACTTCATTTATTTCTTTGAAGAGATTTGACTTGA
The DNA here is from genome assembly GCA_951213105.1 of Amaurobius ferox. Lineage (NCBI taxonomy): Eukaryota > Metazoa > Arthropoda > Arachnida > Araneae > Amaurobiidae > Amaurobius > Amaurobius ferox. The sequence continues at coordinate 47,217,263 of OX578133.1, forward strand.
TTCATTCTGGAAAACAATTGTTCATATGAATATGTTGTTCCGAACATGGATCACACCCGTGCAGCTAGATTGTAAATATTTATATACTTTTCTTTAGAAACAAACTGGTAAAATTCTATAAGGATGCGGCTGTTGAATTTTCCTTTTAATAAAGAATCACATTGAAAGTCAATTAGTTCCAGTTGAAGTTCTTTAGGTGCGCTATCGATGCTGCAGGAAAATGGTGAAACGAATATATTAAAAATTTGTTTCATATCCCTGAAACATTCAAATCTCCTGTTAAAATCCTCTTTTAACATAGCAATTTTGTGGAAAACGCAGTAAAGCCAATTTCCTCCTCTTCCTCAATTATGGATTGTAAAGTTGGGAAATGAACAACATTTCCGCTTTAAGAAGGCATTCCCAAAGTTGTAGTTTCCTCACAAATGCTTCCACATTATTAGCAATGTCAGTGACTAGTTTATTTTGGCTTTGTAGTTTGACATTTAAATCATTAAATAGCCAGTTATATCTGTGCTGAATACTAGATCACATAGCAATTTAGTGTCATCGGAGAGTGAGACATCTTGATTTTTACTTTCAGGGAAGATCTTAATTTCATGTCTCAGATCCCAAAAACGTTTTAATACCCGTCCACCTTAGCGGTGGACGGGTAAGCCACCTTATTTGAGAGTAATATAAAATTTCATTATGCTCACAATCTATAGCTTTCAGAAAAGCAGTGAACTATCTGTGATTTAAGCTTTTGGAGAGAATATAATTAATAATTTTTATCACAGGCTTCAAAATGAATTCAACTTTTAAAATACGACCACACAGTGCACCTTGATGTATAATGCAGTGGAAGTGCACAAATGGAAAAACAGATCCTTCATTAATCAACTTTTCTTTTACTTTACCTACAACACCGTTTTTAGCACTGGCCATTGCAGATGCACCATCTGTTGATGTTGATGACCCAGACCGTCCGACCTACCAGAAAGGTGTAAGGTAACTGTATGGACGGCCGGGAAGTGCCACCCAATTTAGACCGGAACCCAGTGGGGGAGGCATCCACAGGGACCGTACCCTCCTTCCCCTACCACCAACCTCTCGGAAGGACTTACGGACCCACATGTTTAACGTGATCGTACTCCGCATGAACACGGCGGCATATGTGGCAGCGTGCAAATCTAGCGCGCAAACCACGGGGATCCCGCACCCGAGATGGCCAACAGCACGCGGCGTTCCGAGGTGGTCACCCACCAAGTACTAACCGCGCCCGATGCTGCTTGACTTCGGTGATCTAACGAGAACCGGTGTTTTCAGCACGGTACGGCCGTTGGCAGATGCACCATCTGTAACCAAGCATCCTAATTTCAACCAAGACTAATATTTCTCCTTAAATATCACTTTAATTTTGTTAAAAATGTCATAGGTTTTCGTAGTATCATGCATCGGTATTAGCTGGAGCAACTCCTCAGTTATTTTAAGGTTCTCATCTACCCCGCGAATAAAAAGGGCTGACTGGGCAATATCTGTTACACCTGCACTTTCGTCAATTGCAAGTGAAAAATAAAGGAACTCTGCCTATTTTTGAATTAATTGCTGTTTTATATCTGAAGCTAGTTCATTGATTCTGCTGGCAATTGTGTTTGGCGAAAGACTGATTTCCTTAAATGTGTTCACTTTTTCAGGGCAAATGCACTCTACTGCTTTAACCAAGAACCATTTTACAAACAAACCATCAGTGAAAGACTTAGAATGTTCAGCAATCATTTTTGATAAGATATAGCTTACCTTCAAGTTATCCGTTTTTGGCATATCAACTCTTTGAAACACGCGTTTTGGCGCACTTAAATCAGTTTTCAATTTCTTAAGTTGGTCCTCTCGAAATTGCCCGTTTAGTGATCCATACTTCTCCCCATGCACAGTTTGAAAATAGCGTCGTAAGTTGTACTCCTTTAGAACCGTTAATACTTGTTTACATATGAGGCACAACATTCGATTATTTCTCTCACAACAAAAATACTGCAACTCCCACTTCTTATTGAAAACCCTGTTTTCATCTTCAATTTTTTGTTTTTTACCACAACTCGGCTTAGAAGAAGACATTTTTGTTGGAGACAAACAAATTTATAAACAAAAACGCGTTTTAAATTCGAATTTTAATACAAACGTTTTAGAGAAGACCTAAAAAATCCGGCTCACACCATCGAAGATTACAAACAACAAATGGCCTGTTGCCAGAAAATCCACATCAATATTTACTCTTTCCACTAGTGTTGCCAGGTCTTTCAAAAAAATTCCGCCCACATTTTTCACAATGTTGGCAAAAACTACTAAAATTCAGTAATTTACTGAAATTCCAAAATATAATTTACTGGCTTTCTAAAAGTTCGTAAAAACTCTCTCTCTCTCGAACTCCCTCCTCCCCGAAAAAAACAACACTGAAATTTTCTGAAAGTAGCCGGACCTAGTGGATTTCCTGACCTAGTGGCGCCATTAAGTGAGTGGCTTGATAATTAATTTTTTTTTCTTGTAAGTGAATAGCATAATTTTTTATAAATCATTGTAAATACGAGAAAGACGTCGAGGGCCGCAAAATAGTATGCATCGGGCCGCGAGTTTGAGACCACTGATCTAAATTTAAATCTAAAAAGTTTGCAACATTAGAATCATTATTACTAGCATTTAATTGTAAATTATTATGACATATATGTCAAAATAACAAAATCCGCTTCGTGATAAAAAGTTATTTATACAAAAAGTAAAAATTCAATAATTGATCATTTTGGATTAAAATAATAAAAATGAAATAAGTAATACATTTAGCTGCATTTACTTATCTAAGATTTTCAAAGCAAAAATATTCTAAAAAGAATGGTTATAAAATTTGAAGTTCTTTGAAGAATGAAATTTTAACTCGTATCAAAATTATTTTCAAATCACTAGTATACCTAAAATATGATACATAATATAAAATTACAATTCATTTGTAAATGAATAAGTTTGTTTAAATAGCAAACGATAAGGCTTGAAACTCATACAAAATCCGGAATAAATAAGATGAAAAAAACATTGACATTAATTATTCAATTAGAATGTCTTATTGATTAAAAAATGTATTTGAAAGGCAAGCGATAAGTAAATATAAAAAAGTGTAAAATGTCGATTCTTTAAACAGATTGCATTAATATCTCAAGAATTTTGATTGTAAAAAATATAAAAAAAAATCTGATGTAGGCAACACATAACTTTTCTTATATAATGCCATGAATTTATTTACAGTCAAAAAATAATGTATAAGATCCACGGTGCTGCATTTTTATCGTTGAATTGTACATTTGGCGATTTTCCGGATGACAACATGTAAAGCTATTTCAAAATACTCATGTAACTTATATTTCGCGCAACTCTAAATAAACAATCATTAATATTGATAGCATCCTCAATAAGTAATATATTCCATATATTAAAATACTTTAATAATTAATTCATCAATTAGGCGTCGTTTTTATTTATTTAGCGTCATTTTTCAATTTTGACGATATTTTTGTCAATCTGGGGCGAAATATCGCCAAGTTGGTGATACTTTGCTAAATTATTCGCTAAGTTAGTCAAATACATCACCAAGTGTTACAGACAAACGGACAGAAGAGTATTTCTGGTATACTAGGAGGTACGCCCGTCACATGACGGAAATCAGAAATTACGAGACATTACTTCCCATTTGGTGTCATTTCGGTTCAGCCGTTCTCCTGTGAAGATGAACAAACAGACAGAGACATATTTTCAATTTTATTTATATAGATTATATATTACAAATAAAAAAATCTGATGTGGGCAGCATATGACTTCCCGTATATAATCCAATGAATTTACTTTTTTAACGGTGAAAAAGTGATGAAAAGATCCACGGCACAGTGTTTATAATGTTGAGTTGTACATTTGGCGATTTTCCGGATGACAATATGTAATGCTATTTCACAGTACCCAATGAATTTGTATTTCACACAACTCTAAATTATCAATTAACAATATTGATAGCATCCTTAATAAACGATATACTAGTCCATATATTAAAATAATTTAATAATTAATGCATCATTAAGCGTCATTTAAATTTTTGATGAAATTTTCGTCAATTTGGGGCGAAAGATTGCCAAGTTGGAGATACTTTGCTAAACTATTTGCCAAGTTTGCCAAATACATCACCAAGTGTTACAGACAAACAGAGAGAGGAACGTTTCCTATATACTAGGAGGTATGCCCGTCATATGTCGGAAATCAGAATTTGCGAATTCTCGTTTGGCATCATTTTTATCAATTTCGCGACATTTTTGTCACTTTAGCAACATTTAAAATAGTCGCCAAGTTGGCGACGTCCCGCTAAATTTCTCGTCAAGCGTTATGGACGGAGAAATGGGTTATTCTTATAGTCTACTCTCATGTTCTTTCCAAGATATTGAACTTTCATCATCTAGTCTTCATTTTCATTGATTTAGAGTCATTTTTATCAATTTGGTGACATTTTGGTTAATTTGGCAACATTTAGAATCGCTAAATTGACGACATTCCGCCAAAATCTCGTCAAGCGTTATGGACGGAAAAATAAGTTATTCTTGTAGCAGATAAATGACTATTGGCGTCCAAATACAAAAGTGTTACCCAAAGTAACTTTTCTCATGAATGGAACGAGCTAGATCAACGCGAATAATGTCACCAAATTTATCGCATGATATTATTTATGAAAAGTGAATATATTTGGGAATAGTTAAGGTTTTCTTTTTATTTTATATGTTTTTCTGATATTTTTTTTCTAAAAAATGTGCAATACCTCAAGAACGATTCATGCTAGCGTTCTAAAATTTATGTCAATCGTTTTCTAATGAAAAATTACATACGAAATGACTATTTTTTATTAAAAATTTTGAGTTTTTAATGATTTTTTTTAAATTTCACTCGAAAATTTAGGAGGGTTCTGAGCATTCGATTCGTATAAAAACAATAAGCTTCCAGTATTCACGGATTGTAATTTCTGTACCAAATTTCATTCGAATCGCTCCATTCGTTCGTGAGATATCGTCTCCACAGATTCACTGACACACACACGCACACACACACAATCTCAAAAACGTTTGATTCGAGTTCAGGTATGCTTGAAATGTGCTCTCCCGTTGAAAACTCGAATTCGAATTTTCGACCCCGTCACAATACTTTCCTTATACAGTATATGCATAGGAAGGAAAGCAAAAAGGTAAAAAAGAAAAAAAAATCCCTATTTTATGTTTTATTCAGTAAACACTTTTAACACTTAAATTTCCGATTGGATATTTCAGAAATATAACCATACATTTTAAGTGGTGAAATTTAATTTAGTATTAAATTTGGGTAAAATTGCCGCTTTTTAAAACTTCCAACGATCCCAACATAAAATTTCAAATATCTTGGTAATAAAACTTCTACGCTATTTTAAACTTCTATGTACACTACTATTTCTGAAAATTGCAACACCAAGAAAGAATCACGGTATTCAAATTAAATTTATCTGGCAGATTATTTATATTACATTAGATAACAGATTACATTTGCACAGTTAACTAGCCCGGTGAATATGGAGTTTTACCGGCCCTGGTAATTAATTCATTTATATGCAAATGCAAGATTGTCCAATTTGAAGCCCATTTACCTAAATATGAAAAAAAAGGTAAATAAATAAAATTAAATAGTTTTTCGGTGCAAATGAAAAATATTTTTGTCATTTTTTTTAATGAACCGTCAATTTCCGATTCTAAAATATATACTTGATATAGAAATAAATATTATATTTATTTCTAAAACCTATTGCTTATTATCCATTTTTATGCTCGGAATTAAACTAAAAGTTTGTTTTTTTATAAAATTTGCTTTCGCATTTAGAAAAATAGAAATATTATTTACTCCATTAAATTAATTTAAAAAATATAAAACATCAGATAGGTCCTGCCAGGCCCGGTCAATTTTCTTTTTAAATTAAGTCAAAAACCAACCCAAAATTGTGTGACGCAAACACGACCCGCACCGCCGAGCCTGGGCAAATCTCTACAACCAGACTCAAACAGATCTAAAAGTTACCATTTGTTTGTTGCTACATGCGCCTCGCAAAGGTTTCTTGTCGCCAATGTTAAGTCTACTTTGACTATATAAACATTAGTTGTTGATAAATAATTTGGCATCATGTCTGATGTTATAATTTCAAAAATTAAGCACACACATCCACAACAGAAGGTCTTTATTTTACTTCCTATAAGACGTACAAAAGTTTAAAAAAAGATCCAGAGCACTTTCGAGCATAAGCACGCTCTTCATCAGTGGCTACACGGAAATAAAATTTGAATCGTTCATATATAGACCAGATATAGCGACAAAATTTGCATAAATACAAGTTGCAAAAGGATCTACGTTTAGACAAGGATAAACCGTAAACTATTTTTTTAGAGTTTCAAAAATTTCAACAGCAAAAGAACAGCATATTAAATTACAATTTAATTACAGAAATCGAAAAAAGGGAGGGGGTGGCAATCAAGCATAATCCCGAAGATGAAGACGTCAAAGATAACTTTGCAGAGACTTGAATTGCATGGAGTCGAGAATGAGTCGCCAAGCGTAACTCAAATTCATAACAGGGTCAAAATTACAAACGGACTCACGGTAAATATAAATAAAAAGGGATTCAAAAAGGAGAATATCACGAGGGTTATTACAACGCATCAAAAGGAAAGTCTTTTCAAAAAGAGGCTGAAAATTATCTTTAACAACAAATTGAGCAAGAGCCGTAGACAGTTTACTATCCCTGACATCCCGAGCATGTTCTGCACCGTTGGCATCCGTTTAGCAGAACAAGCTCGGGATGTCAGGGATAGCCCCTTCACAATCCCTATCCCTCCTTCACAATATCTATATACATTCCAGAACATAGATATACCCTTCACAAATGGTCCATTATCTAATATTTTTGTGTAGATACAGTCAGTTGATAACCACTATTGAGTTATACTACTAGCAGACAATGCCATAAACTCCATAAGTAGGATTCTATCCCATTTTTTCAAAAGGTGAAAGTTAGTTATTAGCCACCATTAACTTTTATCTCGAAACATTTATATACACTTTACATATAGTGCAGGATCCCAGATGTAAACAACATATTTTCTATTGCCGCATGGAGAACATAAGGTCTCCACCAACCCTCTATCGAGAAAATTTCAATTTTTGGAACATTCTGTTCAATTATACACCACTCGAACTATCTGTGTATCAAACTGTACGCTTCTACACCATCTATAGGTCTGTCTATATAGTGAAGTGACTATGCTCGATCGCATAAAAGTGATTTCAGTGCTCCTAGCGGAAAATAAGTAAAGATAACGATCTAGGCAACAAAACAAGATATATGAAATAAACCAATTACAAAATTGTAGCGTATTGTCTGATTAGTAGGAATTTATACCAAAGAAACACATATGCGTAAGGCAATAAAAACCTGCCTCCAAGTCGTATAGTCAGAGCCTCTAGCATGATGACACCTGCAATGATAATCACAGTGCGCGGAAATATTCTTTCTCAAGTTCGAAAAATATAATACTCAATTTAAGAAAAAATAAAATTTCGAATATCTTGAAACCAGCCCATGATAACGTCTAGACAATTATGTCCATGCATTTCGGAATAAAATTATTTACAAAGAATTAACTTATTTAATAATCGTCAGTTTATTTTATTTTTTAACAATTCTTCCATCTTGGTCCATAAGCATGGAATATCTCAAGAACGACGAATATTTACGTCTTATAAATGGTGGTATTCGCTTTTAAATGAAAAAGCCACTTTTGTAACATTTATATACGTAATTATGTTTTTGTAACATTTTTTCGGTTTTTGTAAACAAAAATGTTCCAAATCATTTTCTATATCCAATTATCTCGGAAATCGACAGGCTTTTGGCATTTATCTATCGAAATAATTATTTTAACTGTGATTCCATTGTCTCAAATTTTTCGAGTGATGTCTTTACCACAAAGTCACAGAAATACACACAGATACCGTTGAGAAATGGTTGATTTATATTCAGGGATGCCAAAACGTGTATATTCATCGATATCCGAGAGTCTAATTTCAGAGCCTATCAAAATACTTTCTCTTTACTTATGTATAAACAGGGCATAACAATTAATTAATTTTTATCACTCAGCCTAACTCCCAAAAAAATTTTTGAACTCTAAAAGTAAACTGACAAGCTAACAAGACTGACTTAGAAACTTGTAACCTAGACTTCATAATTAAAAAATTCAATCTACGTCCTTGTGGATAATTATGTTTCTGTGTTAAAGGTCTTAAGCTATATATTTTAAAGAAAGTCACTTAACAAATACTTAAAACAAATAATATATAGATAGATTGGATAGATAGATAAATAGAGATAGAAGATAGAGATAGATAGATAGAGATAGATAGATAGACAGAGATAAAGGGGAGTTAGAGAAGATTGAAAATTTATCAAATTAAATTACATTGGTGCATATTAGAACAATCTCTATTTTAAATAAACAAGAAAAATATAAAGCATAAAGTCCTTGTATAATAAATATTTATATAATTTAAATAGAATATATTTTAAGAGTTATGGCAGTTTGATTAAGATCGAGAGAGAGAGAGAGAGATAGCTATAGAGATAGGGGGAGAGAGAGAGATAGGGAGAGATAGAGAGATAGGGGGAGATAGAGAGATAGGGAGATAGAGAGATAGATAGATAGATAGATAGAGAGAGAGAGAGAGATTTTGAAAATTTATCCAATTAAATTAAATTTAAATAATGACTCAAAAGAAAACTGTTGTAATAAAACACAATAAATAAAACTTCATATATCCTGAAGAAGAAAAAAAAGAAGGCAGTTATTTGTTTTTGCCAACTATAGTAGACCGTGTTTATTTTTGTTTTTAATGCTGCATTGATGAAGATATAATTTATTGTATTAAATTAAATTGTTGCATATCAGGACAATCTCTATTTTAAATAAACAAAAATATAAAACATACTTTCCTTATATAATGAGCATTTATATAATTTAAATGGCAAACATTGTAAGCGTTATGGCAGTTTGATAATATAATTATATAATTTAATTAATAATTAAACTTTTAAGTTATTACAATATTAACACCTCTTAATAAAAGTATTGATATTTAATTGATATTTTAAGTCAAATAACATAAATTCATTAAAATACATTTTATAAGTCTGTACTTCCTTTATAACCTTAATTGAGATTAATAATCATAAATATTATAAAATTCTAAAACTATATAAAGTCAATTCAACTTTGAATAATATTTATTTATTGGGAATTTTATATTAAATTATCCTGACTAATGAGATTTTTACATCAAACTGCAATTCAAACAATTCAATATTAAATAACTCTAGTTGAAAATACTTCCAAATAGCTTTTAGGGCAATTCAATTTTTGTGCTTTTATTTTCTTTCAATGTCGTCTTTTATTGTTCGCGTATGTCCCACATAAATATATTTAGAATAAAAAAGTAAAATGTGAAATGCCTCTAAAACCGCTGACTAAAATGCACTATTCATTATTCGTTTTGTAGCGTGCAGCGGATATGCTTCGTGAGCTGGACTGCCATTCGTTAGATGAAGTGGCTCACGCATGGGCAGAAAGAAGCCAGGAAAGTTGAAGCGGTCAGTTTGTTGTCTGGGAACACGTTCCTGTTGTTACTTAGAAACCTTAGATGAAGAAAGTGGACATCATGGATCCCACGGCTCTAGAAAATGAGCTACCGCCATCCCAAAGACCACGATTGGTGGATTTTAGATTCACAGACCCAGTTCGGTTTTTGTTTGAACACATGCAAGGCGATTCTAACAAAGCAAATTCTCCCAAAGTAAATGACGAATGGATTAAAGACAGAAACGCCGGAAAAGTACCCCAAACATTAGAAAAAAATGCACTATCTCCTTCGTTAAAGGGCTCTTTTCAAGACTTATACTCAGGTGACAATGTTTTTACTAGAATTACCCCCGTTGTTGATAAAGAAAATACCCAAGATACAACCCATTCCCAAACTGCTGCTCAGGGAACTGATCATACAAATAGCGTTTTAGATCATTTACAAACTCATGCAAACCGAATAAGTGATGAAACCACCCGGCAACCTTCTGCAAGGCATGTTAATGAAGAGCCTCTGGGCGATACCTCTCAAAATAATTTAGCATCCTTGGTGTACACAACTTCTAAACTCGAATCTATTACCAATAATTTAACACGGCACCGCATATCTAGTAACACCACACCAGCAAGAAGACAAGAAAATTCTGCATCATCCAAAGGGCCTATTCTCAAGCCACCTCCGTTAACCAGGAGATTAGCTGCTAGAGCCTTCCGCCGTGCAGGAAAAGCACCTCCTCCGTTTTTATCTTCAGCACCAGGTAGAACTCCTCCTCCTCAGTCGACACCCGTCCAAGCTACTGTGGTAGGGAATAAACCACCTATCCAACTCAATCCTCCAACCGATAAACAACCCACTCCACCTCTTCCTCAGGCTTCGGAAGGCCTTCCTCAAGATTCAGAAACCACCGTAAATACTAGTGACGATGCAGAGCATGAAGATCAACGCCAAGCTTTATTACAGCTTTGCAAAAAAAGTGACTGGCAGGCTGTTGAGGTACTTCTCAAACAATTTAGCAAATCCGGATTACCATCCGACTTAGCAGATCAGGTAAGAATATGCTTGATTTTACTAAATTATTTATGTGATCAGAATCGTTAAAAGCAATAAAATTAAAGTTGTCAAAAGTATTAATACAAAAACAATTTTTTAAACTGTACTAATATTAGATTATATATATTTAATAAACTATTTACAAGCTTTAATTTAAGCATTTTTCATTTTTAAATATTTCAAAATTAACAGTGCAAATACATTAGCGTCTATCTGCAAAATACCTATATTTAATAGCATATGTATCCCCATAGTTGCATTTTATATTTAAAGGGTAAAAATTCCTTCCCGTGTGTGACATAATCTTAAGTATTTAATGACAACTCACTTCCAGTGTATAAAATTCGCTGTCTAGATTAATCTGCAAAATAAAAACTTATTAAATTTTACGTAACTTAATTAGATATTAAAACATTTTTTTTTTACGTTGGGAAACTTAATATTAAATTGAGTATAACAAACTGAGTTAGTTACCACTGAGGAAGTTCTTGTAGTTATTGCAGTAGCCGCTATTCTATGATAATGAGTAATAAGCAGCGCAAAACCAGTTCATTGATGCTGATTACTACAATGAAAGCATGATTCCAAATATTAAAACTTCGGTAATTATAAACATTCTCTCTTTATTCTGTTTTTATCCTTTTCATCTTTCCATAATATCACGCAAAAGATGTAAGAGCAAATAGCACATAAAATGATTGAAATTTTCAATTTTTTAACTATGGTTCAAAAAATGGATCAAAACAAGACGATTTAAAAATATATATATTATTTTAAATATATGAGCTATAAAATATATAAATAGATAATTTTTATATGTTTAAAATATATAACATTCAAAATATAGCATTTATATTTGTTCGATGTGTATATTTATTGTACATGTATATATATATATATATATATATAGTTTTTTCACTTTCCCATATTATCACTCAAAAGATTTAAAGATAAATAGTGCGTAAAATGATTCAAATTTCCAATTTTTTAACCCTGGTTTAAAAATATGCCTCAAAACAAGACGATTAGAAAAATATATCATTTAAACTATATAAACATATATAAAATATATAAATATATAATTTTTATAGTTTAAAAATATATAAACATGTAAAATCCGGCATTTAAATACGTTGCATGTGTATATTTATTGTATACATGTACATGTATATATATATATAGTTTTTTTCATTTATCTCAGGATGTGTTTCTTCCATGTTTAGGTATACCTTTATAAAAGGCATCCAAGGTAGAAAGTTCAAAATTTCCCCATTCATTAAAAATACTCCATTTATTAAAATTCCCCATTCATTAAAATTATAGATGCAAGTGCAAAACAATTTGAAAATAACAAAAGAAGTGTTCAGAAATTTTAATGATTTTTGGATCATTGCCCTAGAAATATTCAAAATGCATTTCCTTCCGTCCAAAATGCAAAATGCTTCTAATTATTAAATAAAATATTTTTAGTCACCACAAAAAAATTGGGGTTAACTTCAATATATATTCAGGAAAATGTACCAAACTAACATACTTTAAAAAAAAATTAGTGAAGTAACAACGAAATTGTTCTAATTAATAAAATTATACATCTAAGTCTCATTTTATATTTATATATTAACTTATATATATATATATATATATATATATATATCTTGTTTTAAAATGCACATAAGATATCTTTAGCTTATATACAAAATGTTAAATTGTGTATTAAAAGCGCTTAATTTCACCTCCAGAGATGTTCTACCTGTCCTTAATTGTCAAAACAAATTATACGAAGATTAAATTATATCTCGATTTAAACTATAACTCCATTTAAACTATAACTCTATTTAAACTATATCTCGATTCAATACTTAAAACCCTTGCACAAAGTGTTTTTACTTAGTGACTTTAAAACCTTGTTTAGATAATCACTGAGTCTACATGAGATATATACGAAGATATATATAATCTATAAAATGTTGTCCTGTTTTTAAATTATCAAGTAAACTGTTATAAATGGTAAACATTGTAATTAAATATTTTTTATGGGTAAGGGGAGTACTAAATCTGTTTATAAGAGGGAGGCCCAGACTATTTGGTCTGTGCTTGCCAGACTGCTTGCCAGATCATTTGGTCTGTGCTGCGGCCTTGTACTCGTATATATGACATTTACTAATCATCAACATAAAATATATTTTTCTTTTATATAAATTTGACTTAAATCAGACGGAATATAAATCTTATTTATGAATTATGAAATATTCAATATGGATAATTTAATAAAGCACAATTCAGAGGCTCTTACCAGCATGTTCAGTACTTCGAATTAAAGTAATGCATTCTTTTGCATTGATTACATAAGCTAAAATTATCAATATTAGACAACTTATTTTGGAATCCCAAAAATAGGCAAAAAATAGTAACGTAAATAATCAGAAATGAAACTGCATGAAAATGAATTTGGAAAAATCCCTTTTATTCACTGAAATTCTCAGAAAACATTCGAAATTAGAATGTGCATTTTAATTTTAAAGTTTTTTTTTTATTTTAACATAATTTTGTAGATCAACTAATTTAGCATATTTCCATTCTGCCGTTAGATGTTATAAAAATGAAACATTAAACTCATTGTTTAACTTTTACCGCTTTTATTTCAAAACACGGTTTCCTGTCCTGTCGCGCATGATAATTCATGAATACGTTAGTAATATCCTCTAAAACTTTCTGAATGGAAGAATGGCATAATGCTGCTTTGATTAAATTAGCTAGTAAAATAAAAATTTTTGCTGCTTATATTGTTAGAAAATAAAGTTAGAAATTGGTGCATTTACTCAATTACCTACAATGGAAATAACGAAAATCCCATTGATAAAAAAAATTAAACGCTGATGAATATTCATTTAAATGAAATTATTGTTCAAATTAAACCATGCCAAAATTTATTATCTTGAGCGCAATGAAATATAAATATATCAAAAATAAAAAACACTACATTAATTAATAAATTTTAAGCATATGAATGCTATTATTTTGATTTTTTGAAAAAAATTCTACCATCAAATTTTAAGAACGTGACAAAGTTCCACTTCACCAAGTCGTCATGTGCGAATCCGTAGCTGGCAAGTATTATACGTAACATGACAAAACCCGATTTTCAGAGGTCTGTAGCTCAGCCTCAAAGATATTTATAGACTTGATGTTTTTTCTCTACTATAACCACGAAAACAAAACAAAAAATTAACTGGAATGTGGTTCAACTCGACTTTCTCATACCTGAATTCATTTTTTTTTTTTCAAATTTTACAAGAAAAAATATGTAATCGATATCGTGAGTCCAAATTATTACAACTATAGCATGTTACTCTTCACATTGAAGGGCTTGAAAAGATATTTTGATTAATACCATACTTGGCAATGTACTCCCCGAGGGTGGGGGTGGGGGGTAAGTTGACCCCCAGGACGGGGCTAATGCTATCATGAATAAAAAAATATTACTGTGGCTATTTTTCACAATAATGAAACTATTAGGTTCGGTGATCATTGAGCCATAAATAAACCCCTTTATGCATGATTATATCAAATTTTCCCCTCTGCTGCCATGTTCAAAATATAAAATTCCTAATAACTTTCAAAGTTTTTGCTCGTATATAATAAAATTCTATTTAGTTGTAGATTTTTTGATAACAAAGCCGGTTTATAGTGTGCCAGAAAATAAAGTTTCGTGAATCTATTAAAATTTGTTTCTGCTATAGTGTACACAAGAAATTGACCTCAGACATCAGACAGACAGACATACGGACATCACTCCAAAAATAGGCAAAGACTTCAAGAGGACTTAAAGCATATATTGGCATCAAAATTGTGAATTTTCGTGAAAACAATACTTTCTCAATACTACGTATCAGAAAGTAAAAATTACAATTGGTGCGGTAGCACTCTAAGAACTTTAATGGGGCACGTTTTACGATTTTCTCGCCGGCCTTTTATATTTTCAATGTTAAAGGACCAACAATCAACCAATTTTAACGACTGGTGGTGTATTTTGTGTAACTTGATGAGAAGTACATATTCTTTAAAAATTTGAAGTTGAAATTGGTTTAGAATTTCAGGAATTGAAAAAACATGAATAAATGCTGCTCAGACGGTAAAGTAAAATTTGCAATGCCTGTTACATCATTGTTGCGTAGCCATGTTGATAAATATTTCTTCAAAAAGTATTGAAATCTCACAAAACCACCACGTTATGGTAAAAAAAAACCCGCCAAATAAAAAATAAAAAACACCTTACGAAAAGTTATGAAATCTGAAAATGGTTTGCACCAAATTTCAGCAGAATCGGAGCTGTACTTTCAGGTCTGGGGTACCCTGCTGAAAGAATCTAACCCTCCTTTAAATCATTTATAGCCCTTTTCGGTCGTTGTCAAATGAGAAAAATGAATACGACTGAAAAGGTCTACGTGTGATTACCAGTGGCGAATCCTGGTCCAAAAAGCAGACTTTATCAAGCTTTCCTACTTTATCAGTCGCACCAAAATGCCTAAAGATTTTAACAGCGAAAATAGTAATAATTAATAACTAGGGCAGTATTTCGTGGAAAATAAATAATATCGTGCAAAGTATGCAAGAAAATTCGGGGAGTAGTCGTCAAAAGTTCCAAACATTCGTACAAATACCGTTAGAAGCTAAAAGCTAAAATAAATTCCAACAGTGAAGGAACTTTTTAAATTTATGAAATTATAAGCTTTTTCAATGCAATTTTTACAATTATGAACATTTTTCATTAATTTTTCTTGCATTTCACGCTTATTGTTAAAGTCCCGTACTTCAAATAATATTGGTTTTTGTAGACTTTATGTACTTTACACAAAACATGCAACTTTTCTTTCACTACAAGAAGTAGCTTTTGCAGCCACCACTGTTTGACAAATTTCTCGTCCCTCGAGTTTCTTTGTCTCGTACTGAAAAGACATATAAAAATATGAAATTTGGTACATTTGTATAGGAATGTTAGAGAAATATGTTAAAATAAACTGTTTCTCGATTTAAACTTTAGTTTAAGAGATGTTAAAATCAAAGGAAGAGTATTTTAATTCAGAGTTCGAATCCTACTTAGAACCACACATTTTTTAAAACATGTAGCTACATAGTTGAATTTCTTCAAGATGGAGCCTTTATTTCAAATTTTGATTCAATTTATGAGTTATTCTATTTTTTAAAAACTTTGGAAGTGAAATTTTTTCTTCAATAACGGGCAAAGATTTAATTGGTTGAACAGATTAAGAACACGAAGGTGGTCGTGTGAGCTGGCCGGGTTGAAAGAACTTGTGAAGCAAACTCCGGGAATTAGTGAGTGCCAACGAACAACTTTTTTGAAAGGAGGTTTTTGTTATGTGTACTTGGCAGGGAGTTTTAACCATGATTTGATGTTTTTGTGAGATGTATAGGCTTTAGCAGATCTGAAAATTTAATGCATTTATCTCAAGTAGCTTATTTATAAAAATAATCTGAACTTAGGTCACATTTCTAAATGTTTTCCATGTTATAGGTGTACTCTTCCTTTATATATAGGAGAGTGGGATATTTTTGTCAATTAGGACCAAATACATTCGTATCTCCTAAGCCGAGATGCCTCTAATGGAAAACACATATGCAGTTTTCTGTATCGTATATAAATTAATACATGACAAGTGTGTGTGAATTTCCAGCATATATATCGACACTATTGTTGCGCATTTTTCAAATACGGTTAATTTCTACGTTTCAGAAATTTTGAAATCAAAAAATATTTTTGAAATCTTAAAATAAATTATAAAGTAACAATACATTCTTTACAGTTTAATATTTTAAAAGTATGCAATATTATGATTTCAGATTGTTTTCCTCAAAAGACGTAATATATTATTTAATGAGCTTGTCTTTAAGGCTAAATAAAGTAACTCTATCTCGGAAAAGACAATAAACACTTCTATACAGAATAAAGTAGATTATCGAAATTGTACTAACATCCTTTTCATGCTGTTTGCTGTATTAAAACTCTGCCATTAAAATTAAGATGAGACTTTATTCTATATGAAGTAACAGTTTAGATCATTTATATTAATTAAATTTATATTAATTAATTAATATTTATAAATAAAATGAAATCTTACACTGATCTACAAAAGTTAAGCACGAAATGTAACTCCTCAATGTACTATTTTGAAGCTTACATTAAAGGGTAGTGGAAAATGAAACAGATACGGATTTTTAAGAAAGGGAAGGAGAACATTTTTTAAATTGAAACGAGATGAGTATTTTAATATTATAGAAGACGAAATATTTTAATAGAAGTATTTAATAGAAACATTTAATAGAAGGAAATCAACTGTAGAACGCAAAATAATGCAATTGTAATAATTTTAATAGAAGTATTTAATAGAAGGAAATCAACTATACAACACAAAGTAATGCAATTGCAATAACAGAGTATAAATGTTATATATTTTAATTAATATTTATAAACATTTTAAAATCCAGTTAATAAAAGCTGTTACGCATCATATTCATTATATGGAAGAATAGTATCTAAATATTATTATTTATGTATTGTTTAATAACATCATATAATTTAGTAACATTAATTAAATATATAACATGTTAATTCTGTTATTACAATCAGATTATTTTGTGTGATATAATTATTTTTCTTCTACAATACTTTTATTTTATCTTCTATAATATTAAAAGCTACATCTTGTTTTAATTTCAAGAAAGTTCCCCTTGTCTTGCGCATCTGCGTTTGCTCTTCTCCGCTCTATTTGTTACTTCTCTCCGGAAGTTAAACACGAAATAGTAAAGGAAGAAGTCACATTTTGTGCTTAACTTTTGGGCGCGTATAAAGTCCTATTCTATTAATGAATGATTCATATAATGAATCATTATATAATGATTCATGTAATATTACTTGAAAATACAGCCTCATATATCGATTAAATAACTTTCAAATATTATATAAAAATACGCGACTTGTGTATAATAACTGGAGGTCTTAAATATGGAAAGAAAAGATAATCGTATCAGTACGGCTCAACAGATAGAGCTACGCCACTCATAAAGAAACGGGCACTATTTGAATGGGGATCGGGCTGTATAGGAGGGCCGAACCGTAAAAAAATTTTGGGATTCGGCCCAAACGGAGAAAAATACGGAAAAAAATACAGAAATAACGGAGGAAATTGACAGAAAAAATACTTTAAAAATACACAAAGAGGCGATAATCAAATATGGAAGGTGGAGTGATAAATGTTTGTATGGGGCCACAATTTGTAGGGGTGGCCCTAAATAGAGGATACTCGATTCCCTTCTAAGATATGATTTCCTTACTATTGTATAAGTCCTTACTACAGAGCAAGTTAACTCTGCCAGTCACACTCAGTGGATGACTGATGTATGATTAATACATATTTTGTAATTAAATTATGTATTTTTAAATATATTGATGTTTTAAAAATGATTAATACGCAAATTTTGTCTCACGGTTGTAGCCTGTATATTAAAGCTCATGTTCGCCACCTATTTTTTACTTTGCCACTGATGAAGGACATAATAATGTCCGAAAGAGCTCTGGTTATGTAATTTTTATATACATCATGGATGGAGATTTTATTAAAGACGATTTTATTAAAGAGATTACGATTTTTCCATACTATTTTATCGATACGATTAGAATACAGAGATAGGAATTTTTTCAGGAACCTATGAATTATAACAGTGATTTTAATTCATGGAAAGTTGCTTCGAACAGAATTATATCTTGTGTAAAAAATAGATAATTGAGATCATACAGATTAAAATTTTAATTTCGATTTAAATTCTGAAAGACGAGAAATAAAAACCCCCACCCCCTAAATATAGAAGGCATTATAACCGACTCAGTAATTTAATGGATCGAACGTCGTTTGGCCAAACGGAGGTTTAATTTCCCCCCTAGTCCTTTGCAAAACCTAAAATTGTTCAAATTTTCAATTCTTAATGACTTCAATCATGGTTTTTCTAGGCTTAAAATTGTTATTTTTGATTAGGTTTCATTTAAGTTATTTCATTTTTCTTTAATCGAAATATCTTGTAAACAATTGCTCATCTCAATGACCTTCACTTGTTTTGATAATTAAATGTCCTTTCTCGATTTACGGTTTACTGTAATTCTCTCTCTCTCTCTCTCTCTCTCTCTCTCTCTCTCTCTCTCTCATTAATATATTAATTACTCTTTTCACATATAACCATTAGCTATGTGACACTTTTCCTCTGTATTGCTTTAGGCAGTGTGCTTACTCTTCTATAAATGTACCGACTTTTAATTTATTTTGAGAGAAAAGTTTGGAGGGAGGGATAATTCTTTGCGAATAAATTACTTAAACATTATTTTTTTACATATACATTTTTTCTGAAATTGCAATAAAGTTTTATGACTCTACGAAAGTAATTTGCATCAATATGTTTTCAAAACTTGTTTGACGGGTATTTAAAAGATATTTGTTATTTGAAAGCATATGTTTTCTTAAATTTTAGTGAAATATATACAATTTAGATTGAACTTAAGTTATAGAAATACTAATGGGAGCACATTTATAATCACTACTTTTCATTAATTAGCCATATTAAAAACAGTATAATTTTGTATTTGTGTTCAAAATTAATTTCTCACGACGTTTCTGTTCCTAACGAGGTCTCAGAATTTGTTCAGCTGATTTTCACGATGTTCTTTAAACAACAGACCTCCAACTGCAGATTTGCCCCAAAATGTTGTCTATATCGAAACATTCATATTTGAACAAGCAATTTATGATAGAGTTTTCATTTGGTGACAAATGATGTTTACTCTGCATTTTTGAAGCAACTATCAAGCGTTTTTATTCCCTTTTGCATACGTATTTCGTACAATCAAACGAATATTTGGTAAAACAGGAAGTGTCAGCAACAGAACCACAATGGAAATCCTTAGCAACCCCCATCCCCTATAATTAGATACTGAATCCATATCAATCACCATCTAATATCTATCTAAAGCAATCCTGGGAAATGCATAGGAAATTTTATAAACCGGAATTTATGAAGTGGAAATCTTTAGTGACCCTCCTCCCGATCTCCTTCAAAATTTGATGCTGAAACCATATCAGTCATCATTTTATATATGTATAGCAGATTCCTATAAATAACTGTTTCAAGGAAATACAATCTTTTTTCCCGGCCACACACTTAGCTTCCATTAGCCTTGGGGTTGGTCGTGTGGTCTGGGTCTTCAAAACTTTTGAATCGACAGTTACCTTACACCTTTCTGGTAGGTCGGACTGTCTGGGTCTCAACAACAACACTTTTGAATCAGGGCGCGGTAGCCCAGTGGTTAGTGCGAGGGAATTGCACTCGGTAGGCCCGGGTTCGATTCCCGCCACTGCCAAAACTGCCGTCGTGTTCACGCGGAGTACGATCACGTTAAACATGTGGGACCGTAGGTCCTTCCGAGAGGTTGGTGATAGGGGAAGGAGGGTACGGTCCCTGTGGATACCTCCCCCACTGGATTCCGGTCTAAATTGGGTGGCATTTTCCGGCCGTCCAAACAGTTACCGTACACCTTTCTGGTAGGTCGGACGGTATGGGTCTCAACAACAACAACACTTTTGAATCGGAAGTCATATCGCCAGAATCGGAAGCATAAATACTTAGTGAGTTAGTCTCTTTACTCCTCCCAAAATTTAGTTTTGAATCCATATCAGTCATTATCTAAGCCCTATCTATAACCAATCCCGAAAAATTGATGTTCCAAAGAAATTTGTTGAACCGGAAGTGAAAATTCTTAATAAACTACCCTACCTCTTCCAGAATTTGATGATAAATCCATGTTAGCCATCATCTAAGCTTTATCTATAGCAGATGCTGAGACATAAATGTTTCAAAGCATATTTTTCCAAAAAATAATTTTGCCTTCAATTATGACCATTTATTGAATCTACTATATCTGTTCACAGAGGTTCTCGGAATATAATCGACCCCATTTTTATGATTTTTTTAAACATAAGGTCTCGATCAGCAGATTGACCTAAAGTTTTTTTTTTCTAATTTGAGATTACATTCAGATTTTAAATATGAGTGTGCATTGAATCTATCTGTCCCCAGCAAGTTTTCAGAATCTACTGGTGTACATAGTAATATATAGGGAAAGTATTGGAATCGTGTGAAAAATCGCAATTCGAGTTTTAGATGGATCTACATAATCTTGAATTAAATCTTGAATTAAAAAAAAAACTATTGCGTGTTTGTCTGTATTTCTATGTAATATACACTACCTGACATAGAAAATGCAACACCGTAAAGCTTTAGCCGTATAATTATGCAAATTGCAAGACAAACGCAGCAGGCCAATGCATGCAAATGATCTGAAATGCAAGTAGGTCTCGTGATTAGAGCATGGGATAAAAGGGATAGAAACGGCAGATGAGCCAAAAGTTATTATTGTCTGTCGCCTACGGAAACCCGTTTTCCGAACTGTTTTTTGTTTCAGAAGACACGTGTTATTGAAGAGATGCTGGCCGATGACGCCGAAGCCCGTTTCAGCATTTGGACGATCGTGCTAGGGGATTTATTTTAGGCCTACGTAAGGCTGGGTGGTCGTACCGACGTATCGCCGCTGAAACACACGTAAATGCATCCACTGTGCAAAATATTTGGAGAAGATAGATTGAAGAAGGGCATGTGAATTGTCGCAGTGGTACAGGCCCATCCAGACGTACGTCAGCACAAGTTGATCGACGCATTCGAAGGCATGCGGGGGGCGGCCCCACAAACGACGACTGTAGACATTCTGCAGAATTTGTAGGGTATATTGGATGTTCCAATATCAGCGAGAACAATTTCTCGACGATTGGCCGAAAGTGGCTTGCACTCAAACCGTCCTGCACGAAGACTGCCATTGACGACAAGACACCGACATGAGAGATTGCAATGGTGTGGGGTCTGAACCTCTTGGAGGACTGAATGAGACAGCGTAGTGTTCAGCGACGAGTCTGGGTTTTGTTTGTCGAACGAAAGTCACCGTGTGAGAATCTGGAGTCGGCGTGGAAACAAATCCAATCCTGCTGTGACTGTTTAACGTCATATTGCTCGGCAGCGCTGCCTTAGGGTACTATCGGCTTCGATAGCCGGTCACCTCTGGTTCGTATTAGAGGCACAATAACGACAGGACGATATGTGGATAAGGTGCTGAGTCCGATTACACTGCTCTACCTTCAGCAATTGCAAAATTCTGTTTTCCAGCAAGATAACGTGCGACCGCACACGGCAACCATCAGCAGGCAAGCCTTTAAAGGTATCCAGGTGCTACCTTGGGTTCCGTTGTCTCCAGATCTCTCACCCATCAAGCAGGTATGGGACGTGATTGGGCGTCGTTTGACTGCCCTGCCCCCGCCTCAAACAGAGGAAGTACTGTGGAGGATGGTTGAAGGCATATGGTCATCCATCCCTCAGGAAACTATCCGCACGCTCATTGCATCTGTTCCTCGAAGGGTTGCTGCTTGTACCGCCGAAAGAGGTGGTCCTACTGCCTACTGATCACCCTGTCTATGCCATTACTATATTGCATTATCTTTCTGCAATTAGCATCAGTTATTTATGTTTGTCATCTCTGTCTGTGTGTCCTTTATCATCACACTCTATTCGCTCTTTCATGGTGTTGCACTTTCTGTATCGGGTAATATATGTAGAGGGAAGAGTGGTATGGACCCTACAGGTATTATGGATCCGCTCTGTTCCTCGGCCGGAACGAAGCTCACTCTAGTGGAGGAGCGGTAAATTAACTAATTACTCCCCTGAGATAAGAGATCTCCATTGCAGTTCATTATTGAAGGAGCATTTGTGTTGTGAGCGTTAGTAGTTTCATCCTATTTAAGAACGTTTTACAAGGTAAGTGCTATACAAGTTTTATATGTATTTATGTTGCACAATGCGCAGATTTCGATGTCATACCTTGAACTACACCAGTTAGACGATAATATGTTAAAACCAGACTTCCACTTTTCGGTTAGGTTTGGAAGTAGTGATGTGATATTTTCAACATGGTGCTTCCGGCAATATGGATCACCAGAGTCCCCATTGAAGTCGAACAGAGGAAGGAAGCCTGCTTCAGCAAATCTTATTACATGATCTCCCTACAAAAATGCTTTAACGGCTTCTATTTAAGAGAGAGAAAATAAGCAGGCTCAGCAGGGAAGAAGTCGTGGAAAAGGTGACTCTACTCCACACTCCTCTGAACCCCAACCCTCAACATATAGGATTAGTTCTTCGCGCACCACGGCTGTGAAGGGGAAGGGCAAACAACCAAAAATGACAGCCGAAGAATCTGACAGTGATTCTGAACAATCATTGCATTCTCACCACTTCGGCGACTCACCTCTCGATCTCCAAGTGGAGGAGGACCAACCTGGGGTGCAAAACGTCAACTGTCTCTTCTGTGACTCAGCTTTTACATGATGCCTGACATGGAGAACTATGGGTCATGTGTTGTTGTTGTTGTTGAGACCCAGACCGTCCGACCTACCAGAAAGGTGTAAGGTAACTGTTTGGACGGCTGGGATGTGTCACCCAATTTAGACCGGAACCCAGTGGGGGAGGCATCCACAGGGACCGTACCCTCTTTCCCCTATATGGGTCATGTGTGTGATGTGTGAATTATGGGCACACAGTGAATATGCTGGAGCCGAGAAAGAAATTTATATTTGCGACTTTTGTAAATAATTTATGTTTTTTCAACAATAGAGTTCATTTTTAACGAATAAACTGTGTCTATTTCATAGGGGTCCATAATACCCGCACTTTAAAAGAAAAACAGGTTATTTCACTTTTTTGGTAATCGAATTATCTAGGTTACTGTAAATATTCTAAAAATTATTCTTCCTACTGTGGCCATAGCTGATTAGCATATGCAACCAATCATTCCCAAAACGAGTGAAATTAGCTTAAAATGTAGGCGCACTTTACAAAAACCAAAGTGGGGGTCCAAATTACCACCTTTTCCTCTATCCAGTTTAACTCAAGAATTACTTGATCAAATTCCATAACATTTTATAAATCACTTGTGGGTTATTCTAGTGCTGATTTTTATAAGATATGAGATTTTGTTACGATTCGTAAAAAAAATCTACCTTATTTTGCAAAATGGCCTATAAAAATCGACAAAATCGTTTTAGTTTTTCACATTCTTGCAACGTCGTCTTTGAAAATACGTCCAGTCGCCGCCAAATGAAAACAGAATTTGTATTGAAAGTGCAAATTCAGAGTAATTTCAAATAATTATCCTCCTTATATTGAGAAATGAAACTCAATTTAATGAATTATGAAGAGAAAATGAAATTGAGTCTGTAGGAAAAGTTGTGTGCTGCTCACATCAGAATTTTCTTTTATTTTCAAATGCAAGGAATTTCTGATAAATTAATTCTTTGTCATAGTTGTGTCGCAATAGAAAGCAAAGAAACGCGTTTCGATAACGGGTTCACTTTCTAGAAATTTGGAGCTGAATTCTTTCCATATTGAAAAAAAAGAGGAAATTTATCTACCACAGATTACGTAACTGTGTAACTTTCTAGATCATTTAATTTTCCAAAAATGTACATATTAATAAACTGGTTTACAACGTAAAATGTAGCGCAAATCAGGAGAAATAAGTATGTGTATGTTCTGGAAATCTACTGGGTTTCCTTCATCAGTGCAAAAAGCCTGGACCTAAACGCCCAAATAAGCGCAAGGCAATGTCGACCAAATTGAAGTGCTCACAACACAGTGTTAAACAACATCACAATATATTGGGTTCATCTAATGGCACAAAAAGGTACAACACAATAGAATTGAGAAACAAGGAAATGAGGAACATGAGACATAAGCAAGAACAAAACAATAAATAAAAATAAAATATAAAAGGAGAGACCATGAACTCAGTGAAATTAAAAATTAGACCTGGTCAAGCCATACCTCCGAAAAATATTCAGTCATTGACAAATCAATAGCAAGATTCCTGGAGCTTTTATAAATATGAAAGATTCCGAGAAATACAAATTTAAAACTAAAGAGAGTACTTTAGAATAATGGAGGGTGAAGAAAAACCAAACCAATAACTAGTCATTCAATAATGATTAGTGATAGAATTTAATAATTTCTTAATTTTTTTACACAATTTTGACGCTTTTTAAGCGATATTTTAAGTTGCGTTTAGTTTGACATATGTACAATATTTCGTATTGACAAGAAAGGAATTTGATAAATTCCCCAATTATTGAACTTATCAATAGGATCCTTAAGAGAAGCAAATGTAATTTTATTAATAAGAGAGAATACCATTTCGAAGTCAAACTTATATAGAATTCTAACAATTTTATGACTAATTTTAAGAAAAGAAGGCTTACAATATTCCTAAAAGTTTTAACAGGAACTTACTTCCTCTGAGGACGCTTAGAAAATTTGGAAAAAGCACGATCAATAATATTCGTAATAATCCACAATCTAAGGCCATAATTTTTAAATAATCTAGCTCAGACTTCAATATATCAGACTTTATTAAGCTTAGATTCGTATAAATCAGTCTATTAATAGAGAAGAATATCACTTATAAGTAAAACTTATTTAGAATTCTAGCAATTTTATGACTAATTTTAAAATATAGACAGGAAGACATACAATATTTCTAAAAGTTTTCTAAAGGTGGGATTTCCTTGCTGTGAGGAGACTCAAAAAATAGCCTTGATTTTATTTGGAAGTGTAGGTCCAGACTTTTTGCACTGAGGATGGAAATCAAGTGGATTTTCGAAACTTACGTATGATTATTTCTCTTGATTTGCGTTGCCTTTTACGTTGTAAACCTGTAGTCTGTAAACCTGTTTATTACTGATTGTGCTCAAAGGTACGTGCGCTTTAAATTAATTTAAATAGTAATCTAAGATAAATCAAACGCTGGAATGAATTAATTACTCACTTTCATTTGCGAAATTTGAGCAAACAGTACAGCTAGTATAAATAAAACAGTACGCTTCTAAACAACTCAAATATAGATAGTAGCCATTTTTCAATACATCAATTCTTATTTAATTTCACGTTACCTCTCCTTATGCATTTTCGGTCAAATTTTTTGACGGGTTCTTTCTCGGCTCTCGGAGCACATCGAAAGCTCAATCTCGGCACACAGTTTCATCTCGTAGAACATTTCTGTGTATCAAATTTTCACGCCATTACGTCATTTACGTAAGTCGTGACTATATTTTTGCTCTTTTCATACATTTTCTTTGCGAATTCCCATTTTCATACATTTTCTTTTTCAGTGTCATGAGATGAAATGTTCTGATTTTAACTTGTTGATCTATGTAGACTACAACGTGAAATACGTAAAAAAAATTGTAAAAAGTAAATTATGAGCGGACGACAAGTTTATTAATGTCCTCCCCAACACAACACAGTGGTACACGGAAAATTAGAAAATAAATTTTAATCACACACGAAATTGAACAAAATCGAGGGTGTAGACAGATTCAATTTCAAACAATACTATTTAAATCTTATCAGCTATACCTTACTATATTTATATCATTATCCAAAATTAATATTATGCAAAATTGTCCAAATTATTTAATCTGCCTAAACCCATATTTCCCTTCAACTCTTTTGCATAATACCAAATTTGGAGGTTTTATATAATATTGTAACAATATATTGTAATAAAGATGCTTACATAATGTTCAATATTGTCTTCATATTTTAGAGATTATTTTATATCTACAAAGACTGCAAGTGATTTTATTATAAATATTTTAATTTATTAACCGTAAAGTAATCGTACTCTTTTTGTCGTGTAAAGTATGGAAATCTATAGGCTGCTTTAATTTAATCGTTCAGTAAACTGTTATTAGCTTAATTAGTAAATTATATTATTATTATTATTATTATTATTATTATTATTATTATTATTTTCCAAGGTTTGAAAGACGAGCCTCGGCGGAGTAGTTCCCATTCAAATATCAAAATTTAATGCTCCGCGTCTACTTAACATCTAGCATAAATATGTCTTTCTTAGAAAGGTAGCATCTTTTCTAGTAGAATATTCCTGCTTCTCTTCCCATTCAACTCTATTTAAAACGAAATAATTAATTTTTTCGGAATACTAGATACATTGGCCGATGTAACGCCAATATTGGGAATACATTGGCCGCCAATGTACAATATGGGCGGTACATTGGAAATATTTACAATATTTGAAATACAGGGTGACCATAAAATAACTTTCCCTGTTTGGAGGCATCTGCAGCGAAAAGTAATGAACGAAATTAAACCAGATTTCAAACGCAGACTGTGGAAGAGATAGGGAGATGAATTCCGCAAAAAAAAAGGACCAAAAGTCGCCGATAGGGGAGATTTGGGCGCTGCTGTCACGTACGCACTAGAAAATTTGCATATCTAGATAGATTATGCAAATTTCCTAGTGCGTGTGTGACAGCAGCGCCACTCATTCTTTTTAAACAGGGAAGAGCGAACGTTCAGTCAGTTAGCAGTTCTTTGATTGACTGTTAATTTGCGCTTAATATGCGCCCTACCTTACCTCAACAGGCTTTACTTGTAAAGCTATTCTACACTCGACAGTGTAATGCCGCGGTGGCTCTTAGGGAATTTAGAAGGCTTCATAACCTGCGCAAAGGTCCAATGTCTGCTGTAGCACTGAGAGCTATGATTACAAAATTCGAGAAAACTGAATCGCTAGGACTTAGAGCCGGCAGAGGGCGAAAAGCAGTGCCAGACGATGCAGATATTTGACGACACTGGGGCTAGTAGTGGTTTTAAGCGCTCGTGCAATAGCTCACCAAGCCGATATGCCCTATGTTACTGTATGGTAAAATCTACCTTTCGGAAAATGTTGCATTTCTATCAGTATAAGATCAGTCGTGGGCAAGCATTAAAAATCACAGATTATGATAAGCCCCTCACCTTCGCGCTAACGTTTCTTGCCTGAATGGAAATCGACATTGATTGGCCTTGGAAAATATTGTGGGGAGATCAGGCTCATTTTTATCTGAATGGGTCAGTCAATACTCAGAACTGACGAATTTGGGCATCTGAACGTTCCACAGTGATCCAGGAAGTGCCACTGCATTCTCCAAACCTAAGCATGTGGTGCGGATTCACGGCCAATTTCATAATAGGACCATACATTTTTGAGAATGTACCTCGGACAGGTCCTATTACCTGCACCGTTAATAGCTAAAAATATGGGCTAATGCTGCAAAATTTTGTCATTCCTCAATTGCAGCAAACACAGTGCTTGGACTCAATCATTTTTATGCAAGATGGAGCACGGCGACATATTCATCGTTCAGTACAGCGCCTTTTACATCAGCATTTCGGTAATGAGAAAGTTATCAGTCAATATTTTCTGACGGGATGACCGCTCCGTTCCTCGGACATCACCCCATGTGAATTTTGGCTGTGGGGTTACCTTAAATCCGTTGTGTATGCTGGTGACGTTCCAAACCTACATGACTTGAAACAGAACATAAGACGGACTGTTATAAACATCCAAACTGACAGTTTATACGCAGCAATAGAGAACATCATTCACCGGATGCAATATGGATGCACAGGGAAAGTCAGCACATTGAAAATTTGCGCGTGGTCCAGAAGACCCTAATGTTGATGAATAGAAAATTATTTTTTGTGAGTTTCATAAATTTATTCATAACTGTATGGTATGTTCATTTTTCATTACTAAAGCATTATTGAAATTCTGCATACCCCATTTTGCGTGCTTTTATTGTAATTATTCACTCGCTTTCGGTTCCAAATCTCCCAATTCGGCGCCAAAATCTCCCCTATAGACGACTTTTGGTACTAAATTTTTCTTTTGCCGAATTCATCTCCCTATGCCTTCCACAGTCTGTGTTTGAAATTTGGTTTCATTTCGTTCGTTAGTCTTAGCTGCAGATGCCTCCAAACAGGGAACGTTATTTTATGGCCACCCTGTATATTGGCAACCAATACTGGATAATTGGCACAATAATGTCAAAATATCCGTGTTTTCATATTGATAAAATATTGTGTCTATATTGACTGCCAATATTGAAGCAATATTGAACTGCTACTAGGGTTTTTGCTCTTCATTATACAAAAAAAAAAAATCATGTCAATTTTGATTAGGTGACACTTTCTACTATGTGACACTTTTTATGCTGGCGTTCTAAGAAAAAAATTTCAAACATAAATTTCACACATCCCAATTAGGGCGCGGTAGCCAATTGGTTAGCGCGCTGGAGTTGCACTCGGTAGGCCCGGGTTCGATTCCAGTCACTGCCAAAACTGCCGCCGTGTTCATGCGGAGTACGATCACGTTAAACATGTGGGTCCGAAAGTCCTTCCGTGAGGATGGTGGTAGGGGAAGGAGGGTACGGTCCCTGTGGATGCCTCCCCCACTGGGTTCCGGTCTAAATTGGGTGGCACTTCCCGACCGTCCAAACTGTTACCTTACACCTTTGTGGTAGGTCGGACGGTCTGGGTTTCAACAACAACAACAACACATCCCAATTAGTCAAACAAAAAATGTCCCATTGTCACACGATCAAAATAACCCGAGACATCAAAATTTTCGACGAACAATCGGAGACTGTATACAACTTTTGTTAAAAATAGGTACCCATGTAAGTTTACGAATGAAAATTTTATCTAACAAAATTCACTTTTTATACGACCCCTGAAATCTATGTTTTTACCGTTTCTTTTGAACGTCAAAGTGAACGTCATTCCTATAATTCTGACAATTGTTTCACGGATTTGCGTATTACAGAAAAGGGATTTCTTTCAAAATTTCATTGAATTAATAAGAAACATTTGCTAATTCGAACTTCCTTTATAAAGGGCCCGTATAAAACGTTAAATTCCGTTTTTTTTACTAAAGCGTGTCACATAACCCAAACTGCCGTAGGCTGGAAATATATCTTATTTGAAGCATGTAACCAATCGTCCAAGAGATATTTAGTCGTACAATCCTTTTGAAATACCCTATATAATATTTATTCTCTACATAAATAGCAAAGTAGCTCCCAATTGCTCTAAATTAAAGTAAGCAAAATTGTAAACAACTATGTACAGTGAATTTTAATACTGCGTAACGCATTTCCTAATTAGTCAGCCAATGGTGTCTGTATATGTTAACTCGCGGTCGGTTATTATTGTTCTTCACCTTTCAATTAGCTGCCCTTATTTAGCACAGCTTTCTGGATTCATAGATTTATTGGGTTCATACTCGTGGTGATTGAACGAAATCGTTTTTTATATAAAATATATTTTTAAAGTATTATCGGTATATATGGACGATATTTAAAAATATATCACTCTTAACTTTTCGCAATCTCATACTCTGTGGAAATTGTAGAATAGTGTTATCCGTTTGGAGCTTAATTAAGGGCTGTCCAAATGGCTGCAGTATAACCTAAAATATAATGGTGATAAGAAAACTACTTTTTACTAAAGACCATTTTCTTCAAAATTTATCGACGGGCTGCATAAAATCATGTGCCGGGACGCATGCGGTCTTGAGTTGAAGGCCAAATTTTAAACAACCCTACACATTGTATTTCAATGCTATGTGTTGCAATTCAAGTTTCCTTATAGCCAGTCAGATGCGTTTTGGTGAGAATAGCTTGCTGTTAGTTGTTTTACGTATACCAAGTAGCTACGGCCCTATTTGGCGTAGCTTTCTGGATTAAATACAATGGAACATAGCTCATCTGACAGTGATCGAACGAGATGATTTTTTATATAAAATATACTTTTCAAAATATTATTGATGGATATTGAGGGTATGCAAAAATATTTATTTCACTTCAAATTATTTTTAATCTCATAGTCTGAGAGGAGATAGAATAATATTATCTGTTTTGAGTTTAACTGACAGAAAGCAAAATAATTTATGACCTGTCAGGCTATAAATGAAATAAAAGGAAATTTAGATAGAATTAGAGCCAATATGAAACCCACACCGAAATATTATTCTAATTTCCGTATTTTTCCTTGGTTATTTTAACACCTGCAAAGATAATGATTTGGAATACAACCATCTACTTCAAAATTAACCCCTCCCACCTCTTTCCTATTTATTGAAAATAAACACTATTTCCATGTTCCAAGTAAACTCTGAATGCTAAAACTTGTGGAGGACAAATGGGACGTGGTCATATACTCAATTGATAATATATCCCGATTCCAGGCTATTCACAATTAAACTTTGTAGATATTTTCCAAATAATGCTTTTTTTCTAAAATTCTAGTTTCTAAAAATTAATATGTTCTAAAACTGTTGAAGAACCTAAATCTTGATAAACATTCTAATAATCTAAAAGTGTGCCTACAGACCAGTACTTCCTAAATGCAAAAACCCAACAACTTGCGGTTAATGTTTTATAATTTTAGGAAATTATATTTATTTGTATAAACTAGTTCAGGAGGCTTAATTTCTTATTAATCTTTCTTTTAATGTTACTCTACTGTTTATATCTACCTTTACAGTTTAAAAGATATTTCGAGTGAAAGTAGGCAAAATGATTTGAAGACAAAAGTATTTTTTCCGAATTAAATATTTTAAACTATTAAAATATAGAATTTTTTTTTGTATATTCTTAAATAGTACTCTATTTTCGATAAAACAGAGACTTGTGGCAATTAATGATGCCAAAACGTAAAAGGTGTGGGTACGTTAAAGCTTCCGGAGTTATTGAGGAGGAAAATAGGAAATCACGAAAAGGAGAAAAAAGGTTCAAGATCCAATAAACCTAAAAAAAAGGTTTAAAAACATCTATATTGTAAGCTAGACTCGTATGCTGAAAGTCATATGTTTTCATTGAGAGATTCTGAAGAAGATCCTCTACAGCTCTTTTAGTAGGAGCTTCAATAGGACATTTTTGCAGATCTTGTTAAAACTGTTTACGGTTGGTTGGCGACTGGGTATTGGTACAATTTGCCACTGAAAAAGCTAATAAAACGCTTTATGGAAGCAAGTATGTTCCTTTAATGAGAATGAAATACCTGTCCTAAGTTTGAGCGGAAACGTGGCAAACCAAAGCACTTAAATGCCTTCCAATTCTCGTTCTTCACAGATGAAAGTGGAACTGAGCTAACAGACATTGTTTTAAACCATCCTCTTATAACAATGGAGCGAAGAGGAATATTTTGATTTCAAGTCTCTTTTGACCAATATGGTTTACAATTATAAATTTGTTTTGTTGTTGTTAAATAATATGATAAAAAACTAATCTTTTTATTTTTGAAATTAATTTCTTGGTATTTTTATTTGCCCATATTATGACCACTCACCTCTGATTCAAAGAATAAACTCCAGAACCATTCAAGGTAAAGCAATCACTTTTACTATTTTTCAAAAGTTTATTAGATGCAGATTTAGAGCATATGCTATTTAACATTATTAGGCATTAACAATTTAAATAATCTGCTCAAGATGCATTTTGCCGGGGCAAGTGCATATCTCTGCCGTTTCCTTCTTTTTTTTTATATTTTAAGTTTATATTTCAAGGTAAAATTAAAAAAAAAATTCGCAAACTAATTAGCATGAACTAGTAACTTTATTATAAGGTGTTTGAGTTCCAGATGCTAAGATTTTGCCAGTGTCATAAAGTTAATGTTGTGAATTTCAGAAGGTGCACTTACCCTACTTTACCTTATACTTCATTTTTTCCCAATAATTCCTCAAATTCTCAGTGTTGGTAATTATAGAGCCCTATTCCATTTGCATGCTATCCAAGTCGGATGCAATAATGACGTCAAGATGACGCAGATTTTCGCACGTAATTCTTCTCACGTATGCCGGGTGGGAAAGTGAATTCACAATTACCTAAATTATTAAAATATCTAAAAGAACTAAAATTTATTGTATTACCTAAAATGAATTATAATGCTTAACAAGTGTGCCAACTAACCAGGCATCCTAAGACATAAAAATGCAATCATTCTAACTAAAAAAATCTGATATGGGCAGCACGGGACTTTCCCTACAAATTCACATTCATAATACATTAAAGTTTAATTACTCAAATTAACACAGATACTCACTTGATATTATATCCATTTCAATACACCTTCTTCATCATTAGGCAACTTAATGAATTTTAAAACGTCAGCATCTCCTCAAACATGCATCTCCTCAAAAACCTTAATGTCTGGAGAATGGCCCATCCTAGAGTAATGAGGTAGTCTTATTCGTTTTCTTGTTAAAAGTCAAGTATGAAACAAGCATTTATTTAATACATTTCAGCATATTTAGTCGCATATTTTATATTTTGACAATTTTTAGGGGTCACTTTACAGAAAAAGGCGGGTTTTATATTTCCAAGTCTTACAAAAATCTAATCATTAGGGTAACCAACACGCAACTTATCTACAAAATTTTGTAACATTCTATCACATAGTTGAGCTAGAGTGGGTACATGAATTGTACAGACGGTCAGACGCACACAGACGTCATGCTAAAAATATGTTTTTCGTCTTCTAGAGAGCCCGAAACGTGTATATCCATCGAAAACTCGAGTTCCGATTTTTGACACGAGTCCAGTACTTTCCATTATCATGTATTGTATTCCTATACGATTCCATTACCATGTATTGTAGGGAAAGTAATAGAACATTAGAATAAAATCTTAAATGGAACAGCAAAATAATCTGATGTGGGCAGCACATGACTTTCCTTATATAATACAATGAATATAATTATTTCACAGTAAAATAATGATGAAAAGATCCACGGCACAGTGTTTGTGAAGTTGAATTGTACATTTGGCGCTGTTCCGGATGACAACATGTAAAACTATTTCGTACCCAATTAACTTATATTTTGCGCAACTCTAAATTAACAGTTATTAATATTGATAGCATCCTCAATAAGTAATATAGTCCATATATTAAAATGTTTTAATAATAAATTCATCAATTAGGCGTCATTTTCAATAACTTGGCGTAATCTTTGCAATTTTAACGATATTTTCGGCAATCTGGGGCTAAATATCGCCAAGTTGGCGATATTCCGTCAACATCGACGCCAAAATTTCGCCAAGCGTTATGGACGAATTTATGGTTATTCTTATGGTTATTCTTATAGTAGATAAACGACTAATGGCCTCCAAATACAAAACTATTACCTAAAGTATCTTCTCTCGTGAGTAGAACGAGCTAGATCCACGAGAATGATGATAAAAATATTATTGCATGATATTATATATGAAAAGTGAACATATTTCACAATAGTTAATACTTTTTTCTTATTTTATGTGATTTTTTTATTAATTTAATTGAAAAAAGTGCAATATCTCGAGAACGGTTTATGATAGCTTTTTAAAGCTTAGGTCAATCGTTTTCTAATGAAAAATTACATAAGAAATGATTATTTGCGTAACTTTATTGAAGGTTTTTAATTTTTGATGATTTTTTCAAAATTTCATTTCCAAATTTGGGGGATTCTGAACATTCGATTGCGGATAAAAACAATTGGCTTCCAGTAGTCACTGATTGTAATTTTTGTACCAAGTTTCGTTCGAATCACTTTATTCGTTCGTAAGATATCGTCTCCACAGACTCACTGACACATACATCACTTCAAAAGCGTTTGATTCGTGTCCAGGAACGCTTGAAACGTGCTCGCCCGTCGAAAACTCGAATTTTCGACCCTATTACGATACTTTCCTTATACATTATAATATGTATATAAGGAAAGTAATAAAGAACAGTAGTCAAAATTTCATTAAACTAAACGTTTTATCTTTCCCTGTATACACAGAGTAATATATAGGGAAGGTATTTTAACGGGGTTGGGAATTCGAATTCGAGTTTTCAACAAAAGAGCACGTTTCAAGCATCCATTAACTGGAATCCATTGTTTTTAAAGGGATGTTTCTCTCTCTCTCTCTCTCTCTCTGTGTGTGTGTGTGTGTGAGAGAGAGAGAGGGAATGCTGGAGTGCATGTAGACGATATTTGACGAACAAATGGAGCGTTTCGAACAAAATTTGGTGCAAAACTTACAGTGAATGGATACTGGAAGCCTATTGATTTCAAATGCAATCGAATGTTCAGAAGATCCCCAAATTTTTGAATGAAATTTTGTAAAAATCATTGAAAAGTCAGAACCTTTAATAATATTACGTAAATAATTTCTTATGTGAGTCTTATGTAATGACACAAATTTTAGAATGAACCGTTCTCGATATATTGTACTTTTTCAAATAAATTTGTCAAAAATATCTCAAAATTTAAAAATATTAACTATTGTGAAATATGTTCACTTTTCACATGTAATATAA
The DNA here is from genome assembly GCA_951213105.1 of Amaurobius ferox. Taxonomy (NCBI): domain Eukaryota; kingdom Metazoa; phylum Arthropoda; class Arachnida; order Araneae; family Amaurobiidae; genus Amaurobius; species Amaurobius ferox. The sequence goes on from OX578133.1 coordinate 47,252,357, forward strand.
TGCGATAAATTTGTTAACACCATCCTCGAATCATTGTTAGTCCCATTCACGAGAGAAGATACTTTGTGTAATAATTTTGTATTTTGTCACCTAAGAATTCGCCAACAGCCATTTATATATAAAAAAAATACTCTTCTCTCCATTTGTCCGTAACACTTGGCGACTCATTTAGCGAAAATCGCCAACTTAGCTTTTGCCCCATATGGATAACGCTAAGTTAACGAAAATGACACCAAATTGATGAATTAATTATTAAAATATTTTAATATATGGATGATATTACTTACTGTGGATGCTATCAATATTGATAACTGCCAATTTAGAGTTGCGTGACATATAAGTAAATTGGGTACCGTCGTATGGTTTTTTCCCATATCTCCAATATTTTAAATTTGGATCAGGATGTACAGATGTCGGTCCCTGAGACGTTTGCCTTGCACCCCATCTGGCCACCAGCTTGCCAAAGCCGGAAACAAGTTGGCGCTCTCCGAAGCCTAACAGTCAGAGGCGTTCGGTGTCCGAAAGTGTTACCGGCCCCTTTGAATTTGGGCGCAGTGGAACCAGAGGTTACGTGGGGCTAAAATATCGTTGATAGCCCGAGGGATCTAATAGTAAGCGCCCCGGGCGTTGTTCTTGAGCCCAAAGGCCAATTAAGAAAGGTGTAGGCGAGTGTGAATTTTCAGTTCTTCTTTTTCAAAGAGAGAGAGAGAGAAGTTCGGAGGAGTGAGGAGAAGATTTTGGGATAGGAGTGTGAGAAGACCTAAGGGGACTCTGATGATGATCCGAGGAAACTGACCATCCCCGTGGAAGACCGCCTGAGCCCGATGCCACGCCACTGCAAATGACAGTCATGGTAGGCCCTTTTCAATATACAGCTCCCTTCGAGTGTTTATTCTATCTCTTCCTCTTTTTGGACACACGAAATAGATTTTTCCTATCACGACTAGAGAGTGACATTTTAGTGTAAGACACGCAATGTTTAGTGAGCCTCGAAGCTTGCTGTGTTTAGACCAAAGGATAGTTAATGGTAGTTAATAGACAGGAATTGTATCCATGTAAAATACTTTAAATATTGTGTTGATTTTTTTTGTATTTTAATATCTCTCTTAATAAATTCTTTGTATTAAAATTATTCCAAGATGTCCTCATTTTCAATTTACGTCAAAGTGTATGTTTTCGATCACAGCCACCCTTCGCGTTCCGGACAGGACTTGTGGTAAAATACCACGCAACAGGTACTTCTATATAGTTTTACAGGTTGTCATTCATAAAAGTGTCAACTGTACAATTTAGCATTAAAATCATTGTGCCATAGATCTTAAACATTATCCATTAAACATCATCACCGTTAAAGAAATAAATCCACTGCCATTATACAGGGAAAGCCATGTTCTGCAACCATCAGATTGTTTTAACTGTCACGTGTTAGGGATGACTCTTTTAGCAGGCACTTTTTTAGCAGATACAGCTAACAGCAGATACAGCAGATTTGCCCTAGAGAATCCACTAACGATAAATGTTCAAATTATCTACAAAAAGGAAATCGTATTCGCGATAGGACCGTTTTTACTTTCCCTATATACATAGTATAATGTATAGGGAAAATATTGCGACGGGATCGAAAATTCTAATTCAAGTTTTTGACAGAAGAGTTCGTTTCAAGCATATCTGGACTCGAATTGATCGTTTTTGAGGTGATGTCTCTATATGTGTGTGTCCGCGAGTCTATGGAGACGATGTCTCACGAAGCAATGAAGCGTTTCGAATGAAATTTGGTACAGAAATTACAATCCGTTAATACTGAAATCCTATTGATTTTAAATGCAATTTTCTAGGTCTAACTGTCTCTAGATATTTTCTGTTTCTTTTCGTATTTTTGCCATGTCGCCTTCCATTCACCAAAGTAAAGCGAAAACTAAATTAAAATTACAAATTCAGGCTAATTTCAATTAATTATTCGTGTTAGTTTGTACAATTATACTCAACTTAATGAATTATAAAAGAAATAAAGAGAAAATGGATTTGAATCTGCTGTAAACGTCAGGTGCTGACTACATTACATTTTTTTTAATCGATAACATTAAGCTTTTTGATTTTCAGCAAGATGAAGTTATTAATTTGCAAAGAAATCTTAACTTGGACAAGGTTTTTTTTATTTAAATTATTAAAAGTAAACAAACGATTCTAAAATACTAAGTAAACTAAATCATTTTAAAATTTAATTTTTTTAAGAGTACACAAAAGTATAATTTACCGCAAGCTTAACACCGGATACAAAATTTTATGAAAACTGTTACCTTACGTGACGTACACAGGAGCTAATGAAAAACGTGCAACTTCTAGAAATTTAACTGCGTATTCAATACGTGTGAAAGTCCAGTTGAGCCTCATAAAAGTTTAAGTATATCCTTTGTTGCAAAATCTCATTATTGACTTATAAGTAAAATAAAACAGAAATTAAAAGTAATTCATTGCCAGTCTTTTTTTCTAAACTCAATGATACTGGAATAAAAAGAAGCAGCAATTATTTACTTTTGGGTACCTGAATCGTGCTGATTCAAGGTTGACTAAATTCGAGTTGGTCAAAAATAACAATAGAAGTAATCTAAGTTGGCTAGATTCGTTGATGTCCGTGGATTTTAAATTTAATTCATTTCAGTCAATTGACTTCAATTGAACCAATTAAATTCACTTGACATCATTGATCGGCGGTAATTTATTGTAATGGAAGCAATAAGTTAGTTGAAGTTGTTTAAGTTTAAATCAACTGGAGATGACTGATCAGTGGCAGTTGATTGCATTGGAAGCAATAAGTTAATTGGAGTCGCTTCATTTGACATCATCTGAAGATAACTGAAGATCGGTGGCAATTAATTAATTGGAGTAGCTTAAGATGAAGCCAACTGGAGAAGACCTATCGGTGGTATTTGATTATATTGGAAGCAATGAATTAGTTTGAGTCGTCTAAGTTGAAGCCAGCTGAGATGAATGTTCGGTGGCAATTTGTTGATTGATTTCAATAGTAAATTGAAATCATTTGGAATAAGTTGTGGAAGGCAATGTTTTGATAGGAATCAACAGATTCGATGGTGAAAATTTGAATTTCATCTTCGGTATTGATTCAAATCGATTATGAATAATTCCATTGAGTATCCTTGACTGAATTGGATCCAGAAAGTTGAAGATTAGTAGCACTGGAGGAAGGAACTTAGGGCTCAACGTTGAATCGAATGCATTCTGAATTGGAGGATAGAATGTCCGATATTGATCGTGTCGTCCGTAAGGTGAGTAAACGGAGGAAGAGGTAAGGTAATGAAAATGAAAGAGGCGACACAAATGCGTGTGTCATATGTCGGAGCGCTCGTGGTTGGACACGGGAAGCAAATTTGGAAGAAAGCGTTAGAGCTCTTAAATTTTTTTCCAAATTCAACCAGTATTTATTATAAAGTTTTGACGTGAATAACATTTGTGGTTGGGGTATTCGACTGAAATCGGAGCATTACGAAAAATGTAAACACTTTGGTCGGTTATATGTCCGAACGCAATGGATAATCAACAGAAGTGTGGCTCCACCCGACATTCTCATACCAGAATCCATTTTTAAGCAATTTGTGGATTGTTTTTTGTTTTACTCAAATTTTACAAGAAAAAAAATTGAAAAATCCGTAACATTGGTCCAACTGATCAGAGTTATAATATGCTGTCCTTCATTTTAAAGGGCTTGAAGAACTTCTTTCGATTGATACTAAATTTTACAATGCACCTCCGAGGGGTAACTTGCTCCTCTTGCGGGGGTTAATGACGTCACTAGCACACAAATTGTATCGCGGCCACTTTTTCCTACACTGATTGAAACTATAAACTTTTGTAATCATTGAGCCATAAGTAACCCTTTTTATCCATAATTATTTCAAATTTTGTCCTATATTTTTATCAAATTTTGTCATATTAAAAAAATGTAAAATTTCGAATAAATTTTGAAATGTTCACTAAAATTTCAAAAAATTGTCTAGTTCTATCATTCTTCATAATAAAGCCGAATATAAAGTTTCATGAAAATTCATCAATATTTGTTATAGCTATCATGTACGTAAGAAATCGACTACAGACAGCTAGATGGACAACACTTTAAAAATGATAAAATGTGCTCAGGCGGTCCTAAAGCATACATTGGTATCAAAATCTCAAAATCAAAAAATTTCGCAAAAACAACTGTTTCTGTATACTTTGTATGAGAAAGAACAAATATTAACAATTTATACTCATTTTGCCAAAAATATAGTACCTGACTACACAGAAATAATTTTAATAATTTTAACTATATTTTTCTCGAAAAATGCAAAAAGGTTTTTGTATGAGCGAGTTTTCACTTCATGTTGCTTATTTTTTCTAGGAATATCTAGATTTTGGTATGATTCGGAAAAAAAGAACCTGCCTGTTCTTGCGAAATTGACTGCAAAAATCATAAAAATTTAAAATAAAAGACCACGTACACTCAAATGTATCAATTAAACACTAGTTTTATACTTAATTTTCGGCGTCAAAAAGACTAAGACTAACCCCATAACTCTATAAGACTAATTGTTCTCGAAATATTTTAGTATTTTCGCATCTTTACCACACCGCCTTTGAAAATACGTCCAGTTGCGAAATGAAAACGAAAATTGAATTAAAGGTGCAAATTCAGTGTAATTTCAAATAACTACCCATGCCATTTTGTGAAATTCAACGCAATTTAAAAAATTATGAACGAAAGAAAGAGAAAATGAATTTAAATCTGTAGGGAAAATCATGTGCTGCCCACATCAGATTTTTACTTTCTCTACAATACATAGTAACGTATAGAGAAAGTACAGGATTCGTGTCGAAAATCCCAACTCGAATTTCCGACGAATCTCTTTACAACCCGAAAAATCTATGTTTAGCGTGACATCTACGTGTGTGTGTCTCCCTCAGTCTGTGCAGTGTATGTATCCAATCTAGCTCAAAAGCTAATTGACCACATATCACGATATTTGAAGATAAGTCACTTATAGATGCTCTAGTGCTGATTAGATTTTGATATGATTCGGAAAAAAGTACTCTGGAACCCCCAAAAATACTATGTTTAGCGTGACCTGCTTTTTCTTAAACCTGCTTTTTTATGCAAAATGGCCCGCAAAAATTATCGAAATCTAAAATAACAGACTACATATGTACAAATGTATTAATTAAATGCTTGTGTTATACGTAATATTTGAGGATGACGAAGTGTAAGACCAATCCCATAACTCCAAAACCAACGGTTCTTGAACAATTTTAAATTTTCGCATTTTTACCAGGTCGCCTTTGAATATACGTCCAGTCACCAAATGAAAAAGAGAATTGAAATAAAACTGCGAATTTTAAGTAATTTAGCATAATTGTCCATGTTATTTTGGGAAATTAAACTCACTTTAATGAATTGTGAAGGAAAGAGGAAATGAATTTATATCTATAGTGAAAGTCATGTGCTGCCCACATCAAATTTTTGCATATGCATGTGTGGTGTGCCTATCTGGGCAATCGAAATGTGATGACCCTATGTGTCAACTATAACTCAAGAACTATAAGATTTTTATGAAATTTACAGTTGGCGATTTCCCTCTGGTGCCCATTAGATTTTCATTAAAATTAAAAAAAGAATAGAAGTAGTTATTTTTTAACACTTACAACATAGTTGAAAAATGTTTATGACTTTGTTCATTCAGTCTGCCTGTCCTTTCGCACGATAACTGCCGTAAAAATAACTTTATCGAAGTGAAGTTTTAGTATGTTGTTGAGACGGTCTGTGGAATATATGGTAATGGAAATGAATAATATCACCCAATTAGTTTTGGATTGAACCCGAATTGAAAAAATGAAATACATCGAACCCTATGGGATCTAATTTTTCAAGCATTTTTTAAGCAAAGTTAAAATTCACAAATTGCTTCGAAAATTTTAGGAAATATTTAAATTATTCCATAAAATATATAAAAAAAATGTCAGCAAAACATGTTCGGTAGTTTTTTAAATAAAAACAAAAATAATAATTACACCCATATAATATGAAGAGATCACGTGCCCCACTTCAAAATAAAATATGGCATCCATCTTTTATCCCAGAGTAAAAATCGTGATATTTGAAGTTCTTTTAAATCCATATTTAGAGTTGCATGTGTCCTAAAACCGCTTTATTTATTTATTTTTTTAGTATTTTCTGTGCATCTACATTTTGCGCCAACGCAATTACAATATTTGAGTTTAAATGATCGTCCTTAAGTGGATAACCTTCACCATAGTCTGCTATCCAGATTTTCTTTTCTTTCAACTCTTTTCCCCATGGTCCTTTCTTGAGTCGCGACATATTACCACATATGATAGTTTGATCTAACACTTGAATACCACAGTTAAAATTGTTGCTCGAACTGCTCAACTTATAACACTGATGAGACTTTTTTTGAAGGGTTGTCCCTCCAAATAAAACATGAGCCAAATCTTCGGATCCGACTGGTTCGTAACCCATTTCATTCACCGTATTCTTCAGGATATATGACTGTTGCGAACCACCATCAATTAGTGAGTGCACGTACAGTACGACTTCCTTTTATTGGTTTCAGTTTTACTTGTAAAGTTTGTAGGCGCACTTCTTCTGAACAGCTATGGTTTGACAAGGAAGTGTTTTGCTTTTTTTCTTTCTTCTCTATATCACATGCATGTATTTTCTTTCGATTAGCTGGAATTTCTGGGCACATTACAACCCAGTGTTTTCGCCCACAGATTATACATTTTACATTTGTTTTACAAGCCTTAAAACTGTGACCTGTCTTCAGACAAGAAAAACAAGCCTTTTTATCTTTAATCTTGTTTTGTTTTTCCTTAAATTTCTGTACTTAGAAACATTCATTACTTAAATGTGGTTTATTGCAAAATATACAACTGCTTATTTTTTCTTTCTTCTTTCATCGGAGAATAAATTATTTGCAGTTGGCACGAACTCTTCCTTGTTATTTTGAATCGATCGCTTTATTTTCGTCGGCTTTGATTTCTTGACTTCAAAGCCACCAATGGCCATAGATATCCGTTGCTCATTCTCCACTTCATTTCTAATAAATGCCATCAAATCGTCGAGTATATCCTTTGGTGTTTCTCCAATTTTCGATTGTCTCTGCCAGACTCTTAGAAACTCCTCCGTATTTTTCCCACGACTCTACTAGAGGGAAAAGAATTGCATCATACTTTTTTGTAGCAACGCCTAATGAATCTAATGCTCTAAGTTGCGATTCAAGTTTATCATACAATGACGAAAGCGAAAACGTCGATTATGGCTTTATATTCTCTATCACAAATGCCAGAAGATCTCTTATGTATAGTTCCACTAAAATATCGTCTTTTCTATATAAATCTGGCTTTGAAACTTTCAATCACTTTTGGATAGTTTTCAGCTGTCGCTGGATAGCTTTGTACAAGTTCTCTAGCGCGACAATTTCGAACTGTACACTGTATGAGATATTGAAATGCATCTCCTGGGTTAATACCCGGATCTTCTTCTATTTTTTAAACACTGATCAAAAAGTTAACCAGCCTTTTATATTTCCGTCATATTTCTCAAGTTCAATTTTCGGGAGTTTGAACTTTCTATTATGCATTTCCCGATCACTAACTATTGAATTTATTTCATCAGTTTCTTTAAATCGTTCATTGAAACTTACTTTACTTTAAAAAAATTGTTATTATACTCATCGGCTGACTTACTTTCTTGTTCGAATCTTTTATCAGTTGTATTGTCAGCTTCTAGCATGAGATCCATGGATTCGCGATCCAAATTCTGAAGCTTTTCATATTTCAATTTTAAAGTTTCAAACTTTGCCTTTATTTCCAAAATTTTATCTGTTTCCTTGGAATCGATATCTGCTATAATCTGATTGTACAACCGTGTAAAAGAACTACCTACAACTTTCCGTTGCTTCTGAATTTTATCCGTAGTTAATGAAAACAAAACTGTTAAAATTCAAAGTATCGTACCTTATCACGTCCTCTTGTTGCCAAATGTTGCGAAAATCTCCCAGAAAACTATTCTGTCTTTCACCTTTATTTTACTCTGACTCCATATATACTAATAATTGACATCATTTTGCTAAAAGAAACAGCTTTTTCTTAGAACTCATCAGATTAAAGCATTTTGACCATATTCCAGCATTTTACAAATTTTTAGTTCTATAATTTCGAATTCGCTGTTTTCACTCACTTCATTACAGAATAATAAATATAAAACGATAATATGTAACCATAGATATAAACATTTTGGACTCCGTTGTCAAACTATAAGTGGGGGAAAAACAGTGAGGAAAAATTGTAGCAGACGATCATAATGCTTTTGACACTAAGGGCACTGCGGTCACTCTCATCTGATACAGCACTGTATTTTTACTATACCAATATATGACTTCCTTAGCGGTAGCTGTGTTTGTTCTAAAGTTATTTAGCTGAAGTGGAACTTTAGGAATCACCCTATAGGAATGTGATTTACTATTTAACAAACAGTACATGTTCATTTTAAATCTGCATTAATGTCTACTTGATATCATTAAACTTACTGAACTTACCCCGAACGATTTTTAGCATACATAATTTAATTACTCACTGCAAATGAAGACTAATAAATAAAAGTAAAACTCACCAAATATTTTGCAGATATCTATCTCTCCTATTGTAAAATATCTGATGTGATCAGCACATGACTTTCCCTACAGACTCAAATTTATTTTCTCTTTCTGTATTTTACAATTCATTGAATTGAATTGAATTGCACAAAATAACACGGATAATTACTTGAAATTACACTGAATTTGCAATCTATTTCAATTTTCGTTTTCATTTGACGACTGTATATATTTTCAAAGGCGACATAGCAAAAATACTGAAAACTAAAATATCTCGTGAACGATTAGTTGTAGAGTTATGGGGGTTGATCTTATCCTTTTCGTAGTCAAAAATTACGTATAAACCAAGCATTTAATTGATACATTTGCTCATATATAATCTTTTATTTTAGATTTTGACAAATTTTGCGGGATATTTCGTAATAAAAGGCGGGTTCTTTTTTTCCGAATCGTGCCAAACTCTAATCCGCACCAGGGTAACCTACAAGAGACTAATCTACCAAATTTTATACAATTTGGTCAATTAGTTTTTCAGTTAGAGTGGATACATACGTTGTACATACAGACACACAGGCGTCACGCTGAAAATAGTTTTTTGGGGGATGCTCGAAACGTGTAGAAAAACGTGTCCGCGAAAACTGGAGTTGGGATTTTCAACGCGATTCCAGTGTTTTCCCTATACATTACCATGTACTGTATGGAAAGTAATCTTTGAATTAAATTTTAAAAGATAAACACTTATAAATAAAAGTTTTTATTTTATTACACTAAAATATGTTAAAATCACATTAAGAGCCCGGACGCTTTCGGACGTAAACCGCTTATCATTAGAGGCAATTGCGAAAGATGATGCATTGGCTTTCATGCCCAGTCAAAAACCGAGAACAAAATTTGTATATTGCACAAAGAAAACTATATCTCCCTATATTTTCCCTTGTGTAATCTGGCATTTCATAATATGTTCCTATGTTTTGTGTGTTTGTGTGCGTGAGGCTTTGGAAGTGATATCTCATGAACGAATGGAGCATTTTGAACGAAATTTCGTACAAATGTTATAATCAATGAACCCCGGAACCCTGTTGATTTTAAACGCAATCAAATATTCGAAAAAACCCCAAATTTTCGAATGAAATTTTGAAAAAATCATTAATAAATTAGAACTTTTAGTAATGTTACGTAAATGATTATTTCTTATACAATGTTTCATTAGAAAACGAATATCACAAACTTTAGAAGGCTTGGATGAACCGTTCTTAAGATATTGCACGAAAATATTACATAAAATTAAAATGTTCACTTTTCATGCAATATTATGCATTAAATTGGTAAACATCATTGTCGTGGATCTAATTCGTTCCATTCACGAGAGAAGTTAATTGTGTAATAGTAGACCAACAATTCGCCAATAGTCATTTATATATAAGAAAAGCTCTTTTCTTCATCTGTAATGCTTGTCAAGAAATTTAGCGAACTTGGCGACTCATTTAGGAAAATAGCGCCAAGTTGGAAATATGTCGCCCCAGATTGATAAAATAAAAATATAGTCAATAATGTAAAATAACGCTAAATTAAGGGAAATGACATCAAATTGATGAATTAATCTTTAAAATATTTTAATATATGGACTATATATAGTAATAATTTTCTTTCTTTTACGTTACCGTGGACCTATTTTTTTAAATAAACAGCTTTATCTTGTCACATACATTGAAGTATCGTAAATAAATTCGAAAAATGTATTTTATTATGCTTTTATGGTGAAAAGTTGCAGGGCTGATTCAGGAAAAAGTAAACTATTTTATATATAAACAGCTTTTTCTTGTAACATACGTTAAAGTATCGTTTAAAAACAGAAAAATTCGAAAAATATATTTTAACATGCCTTTAATGCTGAAAAGTTATATCGGTGTTTTCACAAATATTTTTTAGTGTTGGTTGCATTTCGAGAGCTTGTACAGGTAATTTTACAACTTATCAGGACAGTCAATTTTAATGCAACACAAATAATATTTCAGAATATTTTAAATATTGTTTTGAGTGCTCTCGGGAGTCATTTTACTGAAAAGCACTAAATTACCCAGAGGTTCGCAACCTATTGCTTGCAAGCACTGCGATGTTATTAGTCCGCAACTTAGGCCAGAGATCCGCAACCTGTTACTGGTGAGCAATTGGTTATGGGCCTCTACGCTGTACTTTATCTATAGCTTATCCTAAGAAATAAATGCGTCAAAGAAAATTTTTGAACCGGAAGTGGAAATTCTTAATGAACTGCCCCTACCTCCTCCAAAATTCGATGCTAATTCCATATCGATTACCACTAAGCTCTATTTATAGCCCATCTTGAAAAATAGATGCTTCAAGGAAAATTAAAATGTTTAAACACGGAAATGGAAAAATAATAGAAGTGAAAATCCTTAGTGAATACCCTGAATTTGATTCTGAATCCATATTAGTCATCGTCTAAACTCTATCTGTAGTAGATTCTGACAAATATATGCTTCAAAAAATTTTTGGTTAAAAAAATGGTATTGCAACATTTTTGCCATCCACAAGCTTTTTGCCACGAATGAAACCACAATATTATTGACTATTTTGTGAAAAATCATGTTTTAAACAATTATAATATCTTCATGTTCCCTTTAAAAGGTTGAATTTGGAATATAAATACAGTTTCAGTTTAAGAGTTTAAAATACATGAACTGGATTACATGACACTAATGATTCAGTCCTCCCATGTTCCAATTCAAATATGACTCTCTGTGTTCGAAGGAACATGTCATCTTGTTCTTGACAAGAATATTTGCACGTGACTTACGAAACTATCGATCCTATGTGAAAAAATGTGTCAGTACAGCAAAGATATTTATGTCTCAAGACGAGGAAACCTAACCATTTGTTATATAAGACAAATGGAATGATATTTGCGATGATAAAAGGACTCTTGACAGATAAAATAGAACATTTTTTGATCACGCCCATAACCACGGCAAATCGTTTTTATTGCTTCCGGTAAAATTAACCAGCTTCTCAATGAGTGTACAAAATGGTTTATTAATGAAGGAAAAGGATAATGGGAAGTTTAAAATTATGCAATGTATGATATGGAAAATCAGTTGATATTTATACATACAGTGGTGCTCAAAATATTGCATCACCCACATATTTCCATGACTTTAATGGAGAATAAAGACTTAACACAATTAAAGTTATATTTCAAGTGTGTGTTTAATTTTATAGACTGTAGCCCTAATGACTTGTACACTAAATGACCTGTAGACTTATATGACTTATAGATTTTTACTTGACTGTTTACATTTTATTCTTTTGGCAATTTCACGAAAAGAAAGACCTTTCCTACGTAAAACAATTGCAAAAAATGTCAGCATGTTAATAGAATAAAATTCGCCATAATGCACTGTTTATTTATTTATTTATTTTTGGTACTTACGTATTATCGCAACCATGACAAAACGTAATTGATGTATCGTCCAATAAAGGTCCCGATCGATTCCAAGGACAACATGCAACAAAGTGATCTGTATGAGGACCCACGTTCGAGCGGGCTCGAACTGGTTGGGGGACGTACGCACCGCTGGGACTGTGTCGTCAGACAGGCCGGCTTCGCCGGACCAAGTCACAGAGCATACTAGATTCGCTTCTGGGACTCGCTTCTGGGTTTTTCTCAAGCAGTTCGACGTGGGTCCTCATACAGATCACTTGGCTGCATGTTGTCACGGTCCTTGCGCCGTGCGACGGTCCCAGAAGCGAGTCTAGTATGCTCTGTGACTTGGTCCGGCGAAGCCGGCCTGTCTGACGACACAGTCCCAGCGGTGCGTACGTCCCCCAACCAGTTCGAGCCCGCTCGAACGTGGGTCCTCATACAGATCACTTTGTTGCATGTTGTCCTTGGAATCGATCGGGACCTTTATTGGACGATACATCAATTACGTTTTGTCATGGTTGCGATAATACGTAAGTACCTTATTTTTTCCTAACCAGACCGCCTGACCTACTAGAAGGTGTAAGGTGAGCCTCACATTACATCATATCTTAGCTCTTTATCTGATGCATATACTTTAATTCATAAACACGACATAATCTGATGCATGAACCCGAATTTGTTGCACTATACTAACCCATTCCCTGTCGCACAAATTTGAGATCAAAAGTTTTAATAGATATTCGTTTTTTATATCATACATGTGTTAAATAAGACAGAAATACAGAAAAAAATTAAACATTTATTTTTGCGGCAGTTACAAAATGGTTCGAAAACGCACCATCAGCAGGAACCAATATAAAAATGCCAATGTACTAAAAAAAAATGAAAAGTCGTACATGAACTAACAATATTTATTTCGAAATTATTATATATGTATAAAACTTAGAAAATAATTAAAATTATGTGCGGAAGGCTTCAAAACACTTCACATGCAAATATACGTTACATTTTTTACAAATAGTAATAGTATGGTTGTGGCAAATTTTGCATCTTCGACGGGCGTTATCAGAACTTCGCAATACAATATGTCCTACATTGTCTTTGCTCGTTTGTTGTACAATTTGCATCTCAACAGCTGATAGACGTCCAGTATGACTAAAAGACGGCAGCGACATTATCTCCAAGTCATCAACAAGAGGAGTTTTTAGAAGAGAAGATGCAAAATTCTTTGAAATTCCATTTTCATTATTAATTCGATACAACCTCCAAGCGTTTATTTTTGCAGCATCCAGAAAATTAACAAATAGTGGCCACCACCATTTCTTCCCCTTGATTTGAGGGCCATACCTAGATTTCCGGAAATTGTTAAACGTTTCCTGAATATACATCGAATTGAAACAAGTAGCCATCTGAAGAGCAAAGACACCAAACTTTATATCCGAATCTGACGGGTTTGCCCTTCATAAATTGTTTTGCAGAATGACGCCTATAATGTGTCACCCTCTGTTCATCAATAGCCAAATTGTGGCTGAACACTCGGTACTGCATCAAATTTTCATTTATCATGTCTAAATATGGTCGGACCTTTGCTAGTTTATCAGTACCATCTAACTTCATATTATCAGCCAAATGGAGATTCTTTTTTATTGACAGAGATGTAGCACGACTCAAAGAATTTCTAACAAAAGGCAATGTCAATATCATTTTTATCACCTTTATCAAGCAATATTTCATCATCATCTTCTCTCGAAAGCTCCTTTAGCATAGCGACAGATTCATCAAGTGTAAGAAAACGCCTCTTTAGTCGAGATTTAACACCTGAGAAAAGAAAGAATAGTTTCTGAATTCAAAATAGGATTGCGGTGCTTTTATACTGCTTTATGCTGATGGTGCGTTTTCGCACCATTAATTTTAAGCTATAGAAATACAAGGAAAAATAAAATGAATCATTCACCACTAGACGCCATCTCATTCTTAAGAAATGGAATTATATAATACTTTGGGCGGAAACAGCACTGTCATGTGGCACCATCTCTTATGACCTTGATAAAATATTTCAAAATTTAAATGTCAAATTGTCTAAATTTAAATTTTTTTCAAAAATCACAGATAGTTACCAGTTACTATAAAAAATATTTTCATAAAGAAACAAACTTTGTCTGCACAGAACAGTTAAATTTAGCCATGTTTTGCATTTTAGACCGGCAAAGGTAATCTTTAAAAAATAGTTCGAAAACGACCTATCAGCAGGGAATGGGATTTATTTGGAAAATACTGAATTTTTCAGGCAATTTTTTAGCCCCACTGTATGAGGTGTACAAAGTTATGGGGGGGAGGCCTGAACTGGTCCCATTTAAAGGCATGTTGCGTGCTTATAAAAACCTTTTAGTTAAGGTTCGTAAGATTCCCTAGTAGCATGCTAATATGGTCCAATATTGGGCCATTATTGTATATACTGGCGTTTCCTTGAAAATATTTCCAATGTAACGCTAATATTAGGGATACATTGGCCTTTAATATTGGCTAGATTTTGGCCTTTAATATTGGCTAGATTTTGGCCTTTAATATTGGCTAGATTTTAGCATTACAATATTAAGCCAATATTGACGTCACATTATACATATTTCCAATATTTGGAATATATTAGCTACCAATACTAGCTAAATATTGGGTAAATATTTGCCTTTAAATTTTAGCTATAAATGGTGCTAATTCAATGCCAAATACATTGTACAATGGTTCTTATACACCATTATTTCAATGTGAAAGAAGTAAAAGCATTGCATTATGTAGGGAAAGTAATGTACTGCAGACATCCGATAACTAATCTCGAAAGCTAGGGATCACAAATTTTTGCACCCTGAAGCTGAGACTTTCATGGAAACTGTCATTTCAACAAAATCAATCTTTTTACCAATAAAGAAAAAGTTTGAAAATCTCTAATTATTTTAACTATCTACAAGTCCGGGATCCCCAATATTATGGGTGACAAAAATATGTGTATGCACCTTCTTTGGCAAATGGACCGACAGACATGAACAGATGTCATTTTCAAAATGTCAGATTGACTGATATGGATCCTAGAGCACATAAATTCATCCAAATTTAAGCATTTTTGATCCTGTTCAGAATTATATTTTTTTACATGCGAAATAAATTAATTTCAAAGTAAAATATATTTCAACTGATTTAACATTTATTTGCGATGGTTTATAAGAAAAGGACCAGTCGTCAGAAATTTCCAAATTCGATTTAATAGCTTTAAAAAGTTAATGATTAATAGTTGAGTTAATGGTTTTTCAAAATGAGTTAAATACAGCTTTTCAGAATAATTCTAAAAGGAAATCTGCATATCTTTACGATAGTTGCAATTCATCTTACAGATTTTGCATAATTGATTAAAGGGAAACATTAAAGCAGAGAAAAACAATATCAAAGTTTTTGGGTTGATAGCAGGGTGAGTTTAAGCCCCTTTTTAAACCATTTTTTAAATATAAATACTAAAAATGTGTCCGGCGGTAACCAGAGTTAAAGCAGGGTAGTTATAGAAAATAACAAAATAAAGCGAGATAAGACCCCTCCCCCCTCCTAAAAAAAATATCACAACACCGAAACAAGTCATTTGCGGAGACTATGTTCTACGTTAAAATCAATCAACGAATACAATTTAAAACTTCATTTGCAATCTCAGCACAATTAGACCAATTTATATATTGCTCATATCTTTGCAAACAACTTAATATTTATATTTCCAATCATTCTTATATCATTCTTATTCCAATCATTCATATTTCCAATTATTTAATATCCATATTGTGCACTCATGAAACCGTGAAAGATACAGAATACCTCCTAGCGTTTCAATCCTGAATTCGAATCGAATATTCTTTAGGTGATGTGTGAAAGCAATATCTTACGAAAGAATAGAGTGTTTCGAACAAAATTTGGTACAAATATTACAATCTGTGAATTCTGGAAGCTTATTGATATTAAAAGTAATTGAATGTTTGGAACACCCCCCCATTTTTTTTTTAGAAAACGAATAACACAAGTTTTGAAAGCTAGCATGAATCCTTCTCAAGATACTGCACGTTTTTCTAATACATTTATTACAAATATTACATAAAATTTTAAGAAGTTTTAACAATCGTAAAATAGGATTGCATTTCATACAATAATGTTAATATTGTTAACCTCACTCGTGTAGATCTAGTTCGTTCCATTCACGAGAGACTATAATTGTGTAGAAGTAGACCAACAATTCGCCAATATTTATTTATATACAAGAAAAGCTCTTTTTTTATCTATGTGTAACGCTTGGCAATAAATTTGGCGAACGTGTCGATTCATTTAAGGAATCATTCGCTAACAAAAGTATGGACAAAACTATAGTCGAAAATACAAAAATGACGCTAAATTAATGGGAATGACGCCCACTTGATGAATTAAAATATTTTAATATATGGACTCTAAGGCTTATTACGGATGCTATTAATATTGATAATTATCAATTTAGAATTGCGCAAAATATAAGTTCATTGGGTACTTCAAAATAGTTTTACATGTTGTCATCCGAAAAAACGCCAAATATACAATTCAACGTTAAAAAACACTGTGCTGAGGATATTATACATCATCATCACAGTGAAAGAAGTAATTCCTTTGCATTATATAAGGAAAGTCATGTGTTGCCACATCAAATTTTTTTGTTATTCAATTTCTGAGAATCTATCGAACCAATTTTGATTGGATTGCATCATTATATTATAAATATAGGGAAAGCATTGCATTATATAGATTTTTTCCTTTGTAAGAACATTTAATTAGGAAACCTTTAATTTGAATATTATATCTTACTTCATTTTATTTTATATTAGGTTGCAGTAAAGACCATGCTTCATTTTTAACTACCGAATTGACATTGATTCTATCCATTTTTATAACCTTTGACTTGAAGAGAAACTTAAACCGCCCTTCCGGCTCTACCGGAAATCCTAAGGGCATTTTCAGCCGTTTGGATGATGTCTAAATGTGCGCTATTGGAATATCTTGGCCTCGTACTCGTTTCAAGAATATTTTGGTCACGTTAGCACGCTGCATCATGTCGAACAAGAATGTTTTCGATTAAGAGAGATCGAATGGCAGTCTGTAAATGCCAAAAGCTTGTAGTTTGGAAAATGAAAGCTGATTGATAAAACTAGTACCGCTCTTAAAGCTAAGGGGAAGGAGAGAGATTAGGAAGATGTGGCAATCAGACATGTATAGGGTACCTTAAGCACCCCAATAGCGTTGTAAAGAAATGTCCATGAGTGTACACGTCAGGTCTATGTACAGTAAAATGACTATGTCCGATCGAATAAAAGTGATTGCAGCGCCCCTAACGAAGAATTTAAAAAGTAGCCAATAGAATAGATACAATAGAATAGAGACGAGATAGACAAAGAAGGCCAATTACAAAGATGTAGAGCCATATCTAATCAGCAGAATCGACAATAAAATTGCTATAGAAGATATTTATTTAACAGAATCTTTATTGGCAAATAGCTGTTCTATTCAGGAGTGATGTAATAAACAATACTTACGTGAACAGGAATCTAGTGTAGAGCATTCTTAAAATGCTCTACGTCTGAGACAATACATATTTGAATTAGAGAAATAATATTATTGAAGGCGTCACGGTGTTAAAATCCCTGATGATACAACTTTTTGGGAAGTATTTATGTTCTTACGTATACACGTTTCATTCGTTTCTGGGGTCGATACCTACTAATTCAACAACTTTGTAATTGGCATGTTTCGTCTATTGCCCTTTTTAAATTCCCTACTAGGGGAGCTACAACCGATTTTATTCGATCGGGCATGGTCATTTTACTATAGACAAACCTAATGTGTACACTCATAGACCTTTCCTTACAAAGTTATTGGGGTGATTAAATTACCGGAACTCGTGACAGGAACGAAAATATCAATGTTTGTGCTTCACTTACAAACTGATTAAAATTAAATTACTTACTAATTGAAAAAAAAATTGTTAGAATGCAAAGATATAAGGAACTCTTAATCAAACTATAGCATTGTGCTAATCTTGGGTTTTCGGATGCGATGATATATATATCGGATAATCTAAAAAATGCAAATGTTGATGTATATTAAAATATAATAAATAAGAAAAAATTGTCCTACGGATCTGATTCAAACATCGTTGGAAAGAATATTCTTCGATCTTTCCGGTGATATCAAGGGATACTTGGCCTGCATTTGATTGGCCTGATAAAATACTTGGCCTGCATATGTTGAGCTTTTTTAATGTTTGTTTGAGCTTCTGAAAGTAGCTTTGTAACATTTTGTGTGAAATAATTGTTTGCTTATTCGTCCGCATATAATAATCTTTCGAATGGTGTAGTCAATTTTCTAACTGTAAATATCTCAGCCAGATTTTTCCTGACGAATCATGTATATCTATTCTTAAGGTATATCCAAAATGATCTAAATCCGAATCCCAGTCTTTGTGGCAATCTTTACATAAAAATCAATAATTTTCACTATATTCCTTGTTCATTCGTTCTGCTTGGTTCGCTTGAGGAAGAAATAGTACAACTTTAAAGTGTTTTATTTCTAACTTGGGACATAATTCATCAAATTCTGTATTTACAAACTGGGGCCTATTATAACTCACTACACAAACTGGTGTCTCAAATCACAAGCTGGTGGTCAAAATATGAATCCATACACCACTGCATCTGATACATGCTGTGCTGAAGCTTTCTTCAAAGGTATCAATTCGGTCTACTTTGAGAAATAATCAGTAATAACTTCTATATATTTACATCTGTTATGCTACTTAATGGATAAGGGGCCAACGGCCGTACCGTGCTGAAAACACCGGTTCTCGTTAGATCACCGAAGTCAAGCAGCATCGGGCGCGGTTAGTAACTTGGTGGGTGACCACCTCGGAACGCCGCGTGCTGTTGGCCATCTCGGGTGCGGTATCCCCGTGGTTTGCGCGCTAGATTTGCACGCTTCCACATATGCCGCCGTGTTCATGCGGAGTACGATCACGTTAAACATGTGGGTCCGTAAGTCCTTCCGAGAGGTTGGTGGTAGGGGAAGGAGGGTACGGTCCCTGTGGATGCCTCCCCCACTGGGTTCCGGTCTAAATTGGGTGGCACTTCCCGGCCGTCCATACAGTTACCTTACACCTTTCTGGTAGGTCGGACGGTCTGGGTCATCAACATCAACATCAACTTAATGGATAAGGCCCAATAAATCAATTCTGATTTTTTCCATAGGGAAATTTACCTCAGTAGATTTCAATAGCCCAGTAAGTTTATAATTTATATAATTATCCAATTGACTCGTATCACACAGTTTACAATATCCATCAACATTTTTTTTCCATCTCTGTTCAAAAACATACGCGATTAACAAACCCCCTTGAAGGTTTTTCGCATTCCATTGTGAGTCGCTGTAGGTAAATCTTACAACTCTTTAAGTACCGTAAATCTTACAACTCTTTAAGTACGTTAATCTGAGTGGCGTTGGTGCCGGTGGTCTCAACTCCATATTTTCCTTTAGCTTTTTTTTCTTATAGAACACGATCTTGTCAATCAGTTCATAATTTCTTGATCGTTGTTCAATGGATTTACGCTGTAAATCTTCAATTTTATTTGTATCTTCCAAATAACTATATACTATTAGTCAAAACTTTGAATATATTTTCTGTTCAGAAATAAATTTCTCTCTAGAATCGATTACTACAGATACTAGCGTGTAACATTTTTTTACCTCCTCACTGTTATCTTCCTCAGGTAGTGGAATTCTACTTAATGCGTCAGCGACCAAGCTGTTTTATCCAAACTAGTATTGTACGTTATTTTATGTCATTTAAATGTTGTACAGAAGTTTCACTTACTATAAGGATGTCATCTACATACACATGGGCAATATCTTCTAGAACATGTTTCAATATTTTGTTCATAAGTTTTTGGAAACTTGCTGGGGTTCCTAATAATCCGAATGGTAAACGAGTAAATTGCATAAGAAGCATTATTAGCAATAAATGCTTATCTGGGGATGTCTTACAGTTCTAAAGCCATTTGGAAATACCCCGGATGTTGTCATATTACAAAATTTGAAAATTATAAATTATAAGTATTCTGTAATGGGCAATGGAAATTTTGGGTACGTACTTATGTCATTTAGCTTGCGAAAATCCATAGCGATTGTACACGCCTCTCGGTTGTCTGCAGATAGCCCGTTTTTCGGCGGCATTGCACAAATAATGACTCTCCATTGACCCTATCACCCCCCAATTTTAGCATTTTATCAATATGATATTTAATCACCTTCTCCTTTGTTTTACCGTATATATATGGCCTTGGTGATACTGGTTTGTTATTAGTTTGTTATTACCCTTGCTAATTTTATGAGTACCTCTTTAACTTCCTTGGTAGTTTCCTTGCTATCAATTCTATGAACATCTATATCGTTATCCTTAAAATTCAACATTACTACATTTGCCTGCAAAAAATATCTTCCCAAGATACAATCGCACGCTAATCCTCTCATTATCGTAAACTCCCATATTTTATAGCAATCTTGAATTTCAATTGCTATATCTGCATTTCTCATTAGCCGACAATTTCCTCCTTGCGCTGCAATCACTTTAATATTTCCTACTTTTTAAAACGTTTTATGTTGTAAGAACTTATTTATAAATTCTTCTACGAACAACATATCTTCCCCGGAATCACAGATAGAGCTGACTGTTTAACCATCTAAAAGTACAACATATGTGGTAGATTCACTAAATACAATCTTAACATTTTTAACTCAACTATATTCGGATATTTTGTACTTCTACTTTGTGAATTTATAGAGCATTTACTTTTCTCTCTTCTGAATTAACTGTACATTTGTTTGTTATGTTTTTCCATTCCGATAATTTTAAAATATATATGCCCTTGCATATTGTGCCCTTGTTCGTTTCGATTCGGCTTTGATTGTCGCCAACCAGGCGACCTGTAACTCTGTGGTTGATTTCCGTGCGTGTTTTTCATTGATTGACCTATGTTGGGAAATTTCTCCTTATCTCGATACTGATAAGATTGCCTGTACCCAAACTTGGAGTTTTACCAACTATTAATTTCATTGTGTAATTCTCGATAATTGTATTTCCTATTTTCGTACACTGTAGCATTTTTAAAGAGCTTAATCTCTGAGCTTATGTCTCTATCTTCAACGAAATTGCGCAATTCTGGTAACAACCGAGGAATTATAATATCCACAATAAGCAAATCTTCTGTATCTGTATACAGTATTTTTATTAACGTCATTTTTCTTAATAGATCACTGGGCTTTTCACCCCGATTTCAGCATATTCGCGTATAATACAATATCTGCTGCTATTTTGTTTCTAAATGCAGGAAGTGCTCTAAGTAATACATTTAAAACTTTTCATATGTATGGTTTTCGCTGAGTGCTTTGTCAGTTACTGCTAATATAACTAAGAACAGTCTTTTAGTCTCAATAAACTCATTCAACTCTCTAAATAGTTCTAATTCAGCGAAAAATTCTTACGTACTTGATTTTCAATCAAATTTTCGTAACATGTCATACTCTGTTATATTCATTTCTGTATTCTAATTTGGGGTTTCTTTGCGTAAAGCTATTGCGACGAACACTCGCATAAAGATTTCTCATATATCCTGTCTTTTTTTTTAATTTAGAATTTTATTTTGGAAAAAAAAATTGTGATCTTACTTATGGTTCACTTTTTTCTTCTGTTTTCTTGCACACATTTATTCGGGCGCTATTGTGAATGAATGAACACGAATCCACCTTTGGATAAAATTTACTAGTTTATTCTTAAACTGTACAAAGCATAAAATGAAACATAATTAACGTTGATACAATTTATAAATGTGCAATAAATAATACGAACGCTTATATGCATATGTATACTCTCATAAATTCTCTAACTTTCCACTTTTCTCCGATCGGTTACATCACACACCCACGTCCATGCGCATCATCTAGTGCTTATCAGTTAGAATGAAAAACATGGTATCTGCCAATTTCACCTGCCTTTCGCAATTTGGAAGATTGTTATTTACATTTTAGACTATTCTTTCAAAAGGGAACAACACACTGCTTGAAAAATAAGTCGAGGATAGAATTTGTTGATCATTAATTACAATATTATAAAAATTGTCGTAAGGGAAGCTCCAACGACTTTTTGACCAGTACCCTTGATTGTCATAATTGGGATCTGATAAACATACTCATAAAGATATGTGCTTTGTAGTGAAGAACTTTCTATCGAAATCTTAAAATACAAATTTCGTTAGTAATAGCATAAGCAATTGATAAAAAATATAAACCGGTTTCAAGAAGCCACTACAGAAAAGGCAGGAAATATTTTGTTACCAGAATTATTTTTAGATGACACAGGACGAGAAGTCTTGCTAACCCGAAAAATACACTCTGTTACAAAAGCATATATGGTCCATAAAAATTGAGCTACAGCCACAAAACTCGGCACGAAAATGTCGTTTTAAGAGTTTTGCAAATGATAAAACTGTCAATGCCAATAATGTTATAGGGCTCATGAAACGCGCATAAGAACAACGCATAACGACCGGTGTTATCACTCACTGACAATTGGACCTGGATTTTCTGCTTTTAACACTGTAAGTTGTGTACAAATATGCCTTTGAGACGTGCTCAACGGCGCTATGAACAAGTGTCGGTCGGATTTAGAAAGAAGTAGCATCATAGGCCTAAAGGAATCTGGTTGGTCCAACAGACGTATCTATCTTGGTCGAAGTGATATGGTAGTTGCTCGGTGTTGGCAACAGTGGATCAGAAAAGGCATATGTAAGCATCGCATAGATTTAGGGCGCGGCATACTTGTGGGAAAAAGGCCTGGCCAGCGTCTCTAGTCCTCAATTGTTATCAAACGGTCCACAGCCATCACACGTGGTGTGATACTCTGAGAAGCCATTTCGTGGGACAGCCGATCTCTTCTAGTTATGCTGCAAGTCAATCTGACGACTCGCTTGCACGTTGACGATATTCTGCAACCAATTGTTCTGCTTATACTATCAAACTACCTAGATTCCATTTACCAACAAGACAACGATTGAACACTTACTGTACGATTTTCTCAACAATGTATTTGGTGATTTAATACCCTCCCATGGCCATCCAGGTTCCCAATTTCAAGAATAAATCACGTCTGGAACATGCTGGGATGGGAATTGCAGCCTTCTTAGAATACCAATGAATTATCTGATCAGTTGCAACATTTGTGGCAAAATATTCCGCAGAGGAACATAAGCAACTTAATTGACTGTATGCCTCACTGAACATCGAATTGTATAGCTGTCAGGGCAAAATTTACCACTTACTAAAATGTAATTTTCTTATTGCCATCATTTCTTAATACAACATTTTTTGCTGCCAAATTCTAATAATTTGCATATCTCCTCAAACGATGAATACATGCCGAGTTTCGCAGCTGTACCTCAATTTCTTATGAATGCATACAGTTTCTTGCAACGGAGTATATAATAATACTCTGTTTTCAGTTTTAATCTGGTTCATACCTCCTCATATTTTTCTTTTAATTATTACATTTTCTTGGATTGACGAATCTTATCTTTTTGCGTCAGGTGATTATTATTACGAGAGCTAAAATGTCCCTACCTCTGGGGATATGGCTACTCTATCTAATTTATACTGAGAAAAGAAAACTAATATTATCCTTGAAACCGGTTGATAATTTTAATTAATTGTTTATGCTGTCATTAACGAAATATTCCTATTTTCATATTATTTTAAACATATTTTTACTTTTCCTACACTGCATGGTAATGTATAGGGTCTGTAATTCTGTGTGTCTGTTGAATGTTTGTATCCACCTAGCTCAAAAACGATTCGACAACATTTTACAAAATTTAGTAGACAAATTACTTAGGCATTACCCTGGTACTGATTATATTTTGGATTGATTCGAGAAAAGAGGACCAACACAATTTTGGGATATGGCCCGCAAAAATTGTCAACATCAGAAATAAAAGACAAAATATGATAAAATGTATTAATTAAATAGTTGTTTCACTTGTAATTTTGACGGCAAAACGAATAATACTAATCCCATTAATCTAGCATAAATCGTTCTTGAGATATCTAAGTTTTTTGAAATTTTGAAGTAATGGCTACATTTTAAAATGCGTAAAGTTGCCAAATAAAAAGAATATGAATTAAAGCAGCAGACTGGATATATCAAATAAGCAAGCATAGTCTCAGTTTTGACCGTTAAACTCAATTTAATGGAATATGAAAGAGAACATGAATAAATTTGTAGGAAAAATCTGATGTGCTGTCCACATCAGATTTTTTAAATTTATATATCCTTAGAAAACTATACCAGTTTACGTTAACATGCTATAAAACCATAAAAATTTAGAACCCAGAACATACAAATTCCATTTGAATGGAGATTAGAACTCGCAACCTACAGATAGACTTCAAAATGAATTGCACACCTCGCTTGCCACCATATGAAGGCTCCTTCATAAAATTCTTGTTTCATATTAAAATGTTTGAATATAACCCTTCCATTTGCAAGTCAAACTCGCCTATTTCATCTTTTGCATGATATAATTATCTGCAATCATACATTAAATACACGGCTTTTTAATGACAATTTTCGTTATTGCAAGGTTTATAAGGTTTGCACGGTTGTTTAATGTTTTCAAACATTTTAAAGTCCCTCTCCCCAATAAATACAAAACTATAAAACTGATATGCCCTTTTTCTATACCCCACTTGCGTGTCTTCATAACTTTTAACTTCCACTGTCAGGATTTATCGTTCACTTATACAAAATATTGTTCTATTTCGATTGAGTTAATGTATCTATTAGTACTATATTGTTGGTATATATAGACCATAATTTTTACTTTTTTTTCACGTTCAATTTTTCGCAATCTCGTGCTCCATGGAGAGAGAGCTAATCCCACAGCGAACAACATTATTCTAAGAGCTGTACGAATGGCTGCCATTGAAAAAATTTGCCTTCAACATTTCGGCTATAAATAAAATAAAATGAAATTTAGACTTAAAATGGCATAATTAGTGCCAATTTAAAATCCATACCAAAAATGTTTTCAATTAATTCAGCACTTTCGGAAATATTGATTTGGAATGAAACCATCTATTTAAGGATTTACTCCCCCACCTCCCACTTTTATATACATTGCAAATAAACACTATTTCAATTCCCCAAGAAAACTTCGAATGAAAATGGGAATGAACACATGTGAGCGTGGCCATATATATAAATAATACATGCCCTCACTGTTTACAATTAAATATTTTAGATATTTTCAAAATAATGCATACTTTCTACAGGGTGTCCCAAAAAGACTGAAACGCGCTTGAATTCTTTAACTGTTGGAGATAAGTGAGCAATGTAAATTGTAAAAATGTTGAAAGTAAGATAGGAAATAAGACTACGTTAATGAAATAGTCCTATTAATTTTCAAAAAGTTACACTTTTTAAATTTTTATACGACCCCCTCAGACAAATTTGGTCAGTACCAGAAAATTTTTATTTTTAATGCAACAAGATCATTAAAAAAACCCGCATATCTGTATCTTTAAAATCAACTGAATTATGATAAAGGAAAAAATCTGACGTATACCACTTTTCCGTACCATATGAAAGGCTGTTTCATCAGTGAAAATAGGGATCATAAACAAATGGACGATGGAAATTGTTTAGATCAAAAATACGTTAATTATGTGTCAACATTTTTTATCACAAATACATCTAAATAAAGCATTACACAGACAGAGATCATATAAAGCAGTGATACTCACTACGCGATTGGGTATCCTAATCCTATGTATTATCATCCAGTTTTATCTTTTTTGTGTTATGTCACAAATTAACATTTTTATTTTGATATATGGTCCCCATTCACAATGTTCAATTTCTAATTAAATATAACTGGCTCAATTTTAAAGATACAGATATGCGGTTTTTTTAATGATCTTGTTGCATTAAAATAAAAAAATTCTGATTGACCAAATATGTCTAAGGGGGTCGTATAAAAATTTAAAAAGTGTAACCTTTATAAAATTAATGGGAGGACTATTTTATTAACGTAGTCTTATTTCCTACCTTATTTTCAACATTTTCGCAATTTACATTGCCCACTTATCTACAACAGGTAGAGAATTAAAGCGCTTTCCCATCATTTTCGGACACCCTGTATAATTGAATTTGAATATTATTGTCAGTAATTTCAATTTACTTAATTTATTATAGGAGGCAGAGCCACTATGATCCTATCCTGGGCTCCTATGCAAAAGCAAAGGTCCCTTTGCAATTTTTGAGGGGATATATATATATACACTCTTCTACAAAAATTATACCCGGAGCAACAAATTGTACATTATTCATGAAGTTCTTCACTGATCGACTCCAAATTTTGCAGGAAAATACTCTGATGAGCTCCATAGTCATGCCCAATTTAATAAGATAAAACATGCAGATATAGGGGTTTATTTAACACTAAATTGCTACAACGGAATCCATCATACTATGAGGACCAAAACATGGTGTTCAACGATGTTATTGGACTGGTTGCGTGTTCCTGTTCTGTCCAGACTGACACATGTCTACTGTCGGATTAACGCACAAATCTCGATTCACTTAAGAGAATATTCGCTCATTGTGGTTGGGTCAAAATTACTTAAATTTTGGAATGCAGTGTATATACAAATTGTTTATAAATGATCAGTAATATTGCAGAAAGTGATAACAAATTCAAAAAGGCTTTACTCTCCTATTGTGTTTTTCTTTTATCTACGTATATGATTATACAGGGTGGTTCAGCATAGGGGACCTCACATTTTGAGCTTCGGTAATTGGTTTTAGACACATACTTCCAATTTGAAAGTTTGTTAAATTTAAATGCAAAATTCTCTCATTTTTCGGTGCCCAGAAAAATAGAGGGCTCGCTATAGAGTAACTAGTCTACAGGGGAAAAGAAAGTGAAATTGCCTTCTTTATTCGACGAGTTATTGCTTGTTAAAAAATCGGCAATTTTTTTCACTATACTAATACAGGGTCTACTACAAATAAGATTATGCAGATACGTTTCAAGCGAAGTCTGGTTTCAATCTGGAGTCCGCCCTGCAGCACAAGTCATCAGTCAATGGAAATCCTCAAATCGAGAAAAAAAAACGATTCCAATTTTCTCTATTTTGGTAGTTGTTTAAGTTTCTCCTACAACAAATTACCCGACGTTGCCCTGGACCTAAATAAACGCCCGCTACTTAAATAATGCATTTACAGATAACATCATTCAATTATTTTAGTCGCCTCTTTAAACTTCAATCTGTATCTATGCATCAAACCGCTTAAATTTCCTAATAATTTCCTCCTTACGTTTCAAACCTCACACGTGCGCTCCGCAAGTAGAAAGGGGGGAAAAAGAAACAGAACGGAATATTTTCTCTCGGAGAAAAAAGGCATGGCCTAAACCAAACCGTTCGTTTTATGGCATGTTTTGTCAGGCATGCGTAGAAAAGTCCATTGGGGAGAAAATTCGACAGCACCTCCGTAACAGTATGTACATTTTAAATTCTTATGCGTTTACTTAAAAATTATAAAAAATTAAATAATGTAGTTTCGCTATATTAAAAAATCTGATGTGGGAAGCGCATGACTTTCCTTATATAATGCTATGAATTTACTACTTTTACAGTAAAAAAATAGGTTATTCTTATAGTAGATACTTATATTCTTTCCAAGATATTGAATTGTCATCAATTAGTCGTCATTTTCATTGATTTAACACCATTTTTATCCATTTGGCAACCTTTAAAAAAGTTACCAAGTTAGCGACATTCCGCCAAATTCGTCGCTAAAATCTCGCCAAGCATTATGGACGGAGAAATAAGTTATTCTTATAGCAAATAAATGACTATTGGCATTCAAATACAAAAGTATTACTCAAAGTACCTTTTCTTATGAATGGAACGAGCTAGATCCATGAGAATGATATGACCAAATTTATTGCACGATATTTCATATAAAAAGTGAACATGTTTCTAAACTCGATTTTTTGATAAATCTATTTGAAAAATGTGCAATATCTGAAAAACGGTTCATGATAGCGTTCTAAAGTTTATGTCAATCGTTTTGTAAGGAAAAATTACATAAGAAATGTCTATTTGCGTAACTTTATTAAACATTTTGATTTTTTTTGGTGATTTTTTCAAAATTTCACTCGAAAATTTAAGGGGGCTCTGAACATTCGATTGTGTTTAAAAACAATAGACTTCCAGTATTCACGGATTGCAATTTTTGTTCCAAATTCCATTCGTTCGTGAGATATCGTCTCCACATAATCACTGACACACATACACACACAGACAGCACCTCAAAAATGTTCGATTCGTGATCAGGGATGCTTGATACATGCTCTCCCGTCCAAAACTTTAATTCGAATTTTCGACCCCGTCATAATATTTTCTTATACATTATACTACGTATACAAGGAAAGTAAAAAGTAGCTGATGTCACTGTTTGACAAAATTCTTGTTCCTCCAGTTTCTTTGCTTCCTACCGCAAAAACTAATACAAAAATATAAAATTTTGTACACTTGAAGAGAAATGTTTGTAAGAAAAGAACCATTTTTCGATTTAAACTTTAGTCTAAAAAATATTTAATGTCAAAGACAAAATATTTGAGCTGCAAGTTCGTGTTCTAGACAGACTAACAATAGCAAAACGATGAATTTTTGCAGGCATGTACCTACATAGTTGAATTTTTGCAAGACGGAACCCTGTCTAGAATAAAAGCGATATGAATGAAATATTCATTGATTTTACATAGAGAAGCAGACAATTTTATATCATTCCTTTTTAACACTTTCCAACATAGTTGAAAAGTGTTTATGACTTTGTTCATTCTGTCTGTCTGTCTGTCCGTTCGCACGATAATTGACGTAAAAATAACTTCATCAAAATGAAATTTTAGTATGTTATTGAGACGTTCTGTAGAACATATGGGAATGCAAACGAATAATATTACTCAATTAGTTTTGAATTGAACCCGGATTGAAAAAATGAAATGCCCTATGGGACCTAACTTTTCAAACATTTTTTAAGCGAAGTTAAAATTCACAAATTGCTTCGATAATTTTAAGAAATATTCAAAGTACCCCATAAAATATATAAAAAAAATTTCAGCAAAATATGTTTGGTGGTTTTTAAATAAATATTAAAAAAATAATGACACCCATATAATATGGGCCAACGGCCCTACCGTGCTGAAAATACCGATTCTAGTTAGATCACCGAAGTCAAGCAGCATCGGGCGCGGTTAGTACTTGGGTGGGTGACCACTTGGGAACACCGCGTGCTGTTGGCACATTTCGGACGCGGCAGCCCGGTGGTTTGCATGCTGGATTTGCAAGCTGCCACAACTGCCGCCGTATTCATGCGGAGTACGATCACGTTTAACATGTGGGTCCGTAAGTCCTTCCGAGAGGTTGGTGGTAGGGGAAGGAGGGTACGGTCCCTGTGGATGCCTCCCCTACTGGGTTCCGGTCTAAATTGGGTGGCACTTCCCGGTCGTCCAAACGGTTACCTTACACCTTTCTGGTAGGTCGGACGGTCTGGGTCTCAACAACAACAACCCATACAATATGACGTTCCCGACCATCCAAACGACTGCTGTAAACCCTCGGGTCAGTCTTGTGCTCTGGATTTTCAACCCATATAATATGAAGAGGTCACGTGACCCACTTCAAAATGAAATATGGCATTCTTTTTGTGTCAAAATCGTGATTTTTAAAGTTATTTTTTTTATTTACATTTAGTGTTGCATCCTTCCTAAAACCGTTTTATTTTTGCATTTTTTTTCTGTGCATCCATATTCTGTGCCAACGCAGTTACAATATTTTTGAGTTTAAATGATCATCAAACTACTTTGATTATTTCTACAACGAAGCCTCTCTTTAATGAATGTAAAATGTAAGCAAGTGATTGTAAGATAAGTTGTATAAGAATTGCTGAATTTTTTCACGCAAAATTATTTAACTCTAGAGTCTTGTATAAAAGTGTATGAATTAAATACTCACGGCTTTTATATAGGGAGCCAGACGATTTATATTTCGATGACGTCGTTTGAATAAAGTTTGAATGAAATTTTAAACATTGAGTTAAAACGTACTTTTACCTTCATGGTTTTAATTTTCCAAGTAAAATAAATTATTATAGTTTTGTGATAATTAAAATAATATCGTCACTGAATGTATCGTATTTTAGAGATGTTTAAATAAAATTACAGTCGGATAGTGTTTTATAATCAATGCTTTATACATGATTGATCTTTCTCGTATTTATATTTAGTGTTGCATCCGTCCTAAAACCACTTTATTTTTAACACTTTACAACAAAGTTGAAAAGTGTTTATGACTTTGTTCATTCTGTCTGTCTGTCTGTCTGTCTGTCCGTTAGCACGATAACTGCCGTAAAAATGACTTAATCAAAATGAAATTTCAGTATGTTGTTCAGACGGTCTATAGGACCTATGGGAATATAAATGAATAATATCACCCAATTAGTTTTGGATTGAACCCGGGTTGAAAAAATGGAATACATTGAGCCGTATGGGACCTAATTTTTCAAGCATTTTTTAAGCGGATTTAAAATTCACAAATTGCTTCGAAAATTTTAAGCAATATTCAAATTGTTCCATAAAATATATAAAAAAAAATTCAGCGAAATATATTCAGCAGTTTTTTAAATAAAAATTAAAATAATAATAACACCTCTTATATGAAGCGATCACGTGTCCATGATATGAAACGATCACATGACCCACTTCAAAATGATATATGGCATCCATCTTGTCTCAAAATCGTGATTTTTAAAGTTCTTTCTAATTCATATTGAGTGTTGTATCCATCCTAAAACTACTTTATTTTGGCCTAAATTCTGTGCATCTACATACTTTAACAACGCAATGACAATATATTTCAGTTTAAATGCTCATACAAATTTGATTATTTCTACTATTAAGCCTATTTTTCACCTATGTAAAATGTAAACAGCAAAATATGTAGAATGAGTTGTATTAGAATCGCTGTAATTCTTTAACACAAAATCATTTAGTCCATGGAGTCTGCATGGCTGATATGAATGAAATATTCATTGATTTTAGAAAGAGAAGGACGATAATTTTCGATGAAGTTTTACGCATAGAGTTTTACTTACTTGTAGCTCCATGGTCTTAATTTTTAAATAATATAAATTATTATAGTATTGTGATGAATGACATGAATGGGGGAATTATTTATGAATGAAATGTTGCTTTTATAGAGAGAGCCAGGCGTGTTATTTTTTCTGTGACGTCATTTGAATGGATTTCAGTTGTTTTCGATGAAGTTTTCAAATATAATAAATTATCGTAGTATTATGATAATTCTAAAATTATTACCGAAGAATGTATCACATTTTAGAGATGTTTAAACCAGGCAATTTATATTTTAATGCCGTCATTTGAATGAAGTTAATTTTTTTCGATGAAGGTTTAAGGTTTCAAATATAATAAATTAATGTAGTATTGTGATAAGTTTTAAAATATTACCGAGGAATGTATTGAATTTTAGACATGTTTAAATAAAATTGCATTGAAGGGTGAAAGTGTTTCATAATCAATGCTTTAAGCATGATTGATCTTTCTTGTTTCATATTATCTGTGTTTCTAAATTCTATGCTTACGCAATTACAACTTTTTTATTTTAAATGTTCACTACACTTTGATTATTTCTACAACGAAGCCTAATTTTAAAGTATGCAAAATGTAAACAAAACAAACGATTGTAAGATGAGTTGTATAAAAATTGCTGAATTTTTTAACGCAACCTTGTTTAGCTCTGGGGTCTGGAATATAAGTGATATGAATAGAATATTCATTGATTTTATTTAGCGAAGCAAGCGATTGTATAGCATTGCCTTTTTTATGAAGTTTTAAGTTTCCAATTATTATACTACAATCATTTTAAAAATATCATCGCTGATTGTATCGCATTTCAGAGATGTTTCAATAAAATTGCAGTTGGAAAATATTTCATAATCAATCCTTTATGCATGATTAATCTTTGTTTTTTTTTTATTCCGAGGTATTTTACCAGTTATTCTACTTTTTATGCAATTTTGAAATGAAAAATGTTCTTCTGTTTCGGCGTGTCCGTCGAGGATATTTTTCTCGTACCTCAAAAGCTGTAGTACAAAGTGAAATTTATGAAGTTTTTTATGAAGTTTTAAGTTTCCAATTATTATACTACAATCATTTTAAAAATATCATCGCTGATTGTATCGCATTTCAGAGATGTTTCAATAAAATTGCAGTTGGAAAATATTTCATAATCAATCCTTTATGCATGATTAATCTTTGTTTTTTTTTTATTCCGAGGTATTTTACCAGTTATTCTACTTTTTATGCAATTTTGAAGTGAAAAATGTTCTTCTGTTTCGGCGTGTCCGTCGAGGATATTTTTCTCGTACCTCAAAAGCTGTAGTACAAAGTGAAATTTATGAAGTTTTTTATGAAGTTTTAAGTTTCCAATTATTATACTACAATCATTTTAAAAATATCATCGCTGATTGTATCGCATTTCAGAGATGTTTCAATAAAATTGCAGTTGGAAAATATTTCATAATCAATCCTTTATGCATGATTAATCTTTGTTTTTTTTTATTCCGAGGTATTTTACCAGTTATTCTACTTTTTATGCAATTTTGAAGTGAAAAATGTTCTTCTGTTTCGGCGTGTCCGTCGAGGATATTTTTCTCGTACCTCAAAAGCTGTAGTACAAAGTGAAATTTGGTATATTTACAGAGAAATGATACCGAAACAAGCTGAAATAAACTGTTTCTCGATTTAAAATTACTTAGTTTTGCTTGAAACACCTCGGGAAACGATCTCACCGAACGCCAGCAAGTAGGAGCAGAAAATCGTCGCGTTCCTCGAGTTTTTCTGTGTCGTACCTACAGAAGACCTACAGAATACATAAGGCCAAAGCATGCAAGACCTACAGAATACATAAATATGACATTCAATGCATTTGTAGAGAAATAATAGGAGAATACTATGGAATAAACCGCTTTTTGATTTAATCTTTAGTTTGGCTTGAAATAATTTGCAAAACGATCTCTGCGAACGTCAGCGCTTAGGAGGTGAAGTCTTCCAACTCGCGAAGCGAGTTACAGGGGTTGGCGATGCTTAGCCAGCAGCAGGTGGAGCCCCCTAATAATTACATTGTTTTTTTGTTAAAATGCGACGATGTACACCATATTTTTTCCAAACTATAGAATTGTGCTGATCTTTGTTTTTCGGATGCAGCGAAATATGTATCAGATAATCCAAAAATGCTAATTTTTATACATATAAAAGTGAATAAATAAATATTAAAGAATTGTTCTCGGATTCCTTTTAAAGATCGTTGAAAAGAATGTTCTTCGATATTTCCGATGGTATCAAGATGAAAACTGTGATAATATTTTCGGTCGCTAAGGAACCTATTTGTGTGTAAATCGCTTATAATTGTGCTAAAATATAAAATAACTAAAAAACTAATTCGAATTTTGAAAATCTCTCTCCGAGGTATGTTAGACCCTGAAGATCAACTTATCCAGTACCAAATCTTACAAAACTTCGATTTTCTGCTAACAGACGATAGACAACGCATACACAGACAAACAAGCAAATATCGTCTCTTGTTAAGTAAGATAATTGCCCCGGGATTTTCCCTTTCAGACTAATTTCTGTATAACTCAACTTTTCTAGTTCAACTTATTTTTTAGGTGACCATATAAAAACTTAGACCTCTATTTTTTGTTAGAAAACACCCTACACCGGAAAAGAAAATTATATGAACGAATTTAGAATTTAATTTAAATAAATTCAAATATATGTGTCGAACCAATTGAAGTATGTATTGGAGCCAATTGCCGAAGCACGAAACATGAGGTCAAATATGCCGAAACATATTGTAAAGAAACTTATTTTTAATTTATTTTAGTATAACTATTTTCATGCATTCAACTGACAGTTAAATAGTTTCGTTATTTTTGTTAAAGTGTATAAGTCAGAATAAATATTAATTATGCTGTAATAATATCTAAAACTAAGTCAATTGCTCTAAACTAACGTTTGAAAAATTTTAAGCAACACTGAGCAGTAAATTTGAATACGGTGTGCTGCGCATCAAGTTCTCTCTTAGCCATTCAATGTGAACCGAAAGAATATTATTTGTTCTGCTTATATAACTTATTTGTTCTACTTATATCAATTAGCTGCGGCCCTATTCGTCGCAGCTTTCTGGATTCAATGGCCTCTATACAATTGTTTCCGTGACTAAACGAAATCATTTTTTATATAAAATACATTTTTAAAATATTATCAGAACAAATGGACGGTACGCAAAAATATTTTACTTTTAATTTTTTGTAATCTCATACTCTGCAAGGAGATGGAATAAAGTTATTCGCTTTGGGTTTAACTAAGGGAAGTCTAAGTGGCTGCAGTCAGCCTACGAACTGTTGATCTCAAAGTAAAATAAAATAAAATTTAGATTGGAAATGTCAGAATTAGCGCCAAAATGAAATCCACATCGAAAAATTTTGGCACCTGCATAAATAGTGATTTGGAATGAGTTATCTGCTTAAAACTTTAACACCATCTCATATTTAGTGCAATTAAATACTACTTCAATGCTCCAAGTAAAGTCAGAAAGCTCAAAATGGGAGTAGACTCTAGTGTTTTTGAGTGGGGCTTATTCAGATATGAAGAGACATCTTTAACAACATAAATATTTATTAACAAATTGAAATACCTATCTTAGGTTACATAATAAAGTCAATAACATTCCATTAGTACTTCATACTGTTATTTTCCCTCTCATCCTCTTTTATACTTGACGCTCCCTTCAGTTACGGTTCAGAGTTACAGTTGCACCTTAAAGTTAATTTGCAGTTAGCTTAAGTAAAATTATTTCCCAACAAGGCCCCCAGTAATTTTGCTTCAGTTAACATCTTTACAAATACAGAAACATAACATTTTTACAAATATAGAAATATTACATAACATTTAGTGTTTGCTTAAATCTTAACAGTTTGTCTTTACTTACAGCTTTAGTTAACATATCTGCTAAATTATCATTACTTAATACATAAATAAGTTCAAAATTTTGAGATTTTAACTTTCCATTTGCAAAACTTACTTTACGAATAATGTGATCTGATCTACTTGAAGTTACTCCGCTTTCACAAATGAAAATCGATGATTGGTTATCACAATAAATTTTTACAGTTACTAGAGTCCTAAGTAAAAGTTCGTCAAAAAATAATTGTAAAGAAATTCCTTTTCTTATACAGCTTACCAATGCAGATACTTCGGCATCACAAGTAGATAGAAATACAGTGTCCTGCGATTTAGACTCCAACTAATTATATTTGTACTAAATTTATAAGGAAACACTGTTGTTGACTTCTGATTTGATTACTTGCATCTCCAATTAGCATCTGCATTCCTGAAAGAGTAAAATCACCTTTAACGTATACCAAACCTTGGTTTTTAGTTTATTTCACATATCTAAGAATCCTCTTAACAGCAGTCATATGTATAACTCTTGAATCCTTATTGTACTTTGACAAGGTTGCTAAAGCATAAGCGATGTCCGGTCTTGATTTCATTCTGAGGTACATTAAGGAACCAATAATTTCCTGATATTTGTGGGGTCACATTTTTCTGAAGTTTTATAATTGTCCAAGCCCACATTTATGTCTATTGAAGTTGCAATACTGTTACAATCTTGCATTTTAAATCTTTCAAATATTTCATCTACATAAGCTTGTTGATTGATGATCAATTGATTTTCTTCTATTGAAATTTCTAATCCTAGGATTTTTTTTTTATATTTACGTTTTCCTTTAGTTTAAAATTTTCTTTCAATTTTCGAATTACATGAACTAAAATTCCATCATCAGAATTTATAATTATCAGATCATCTACGTAAATTCCGATGATTAATCGGAAATTTCCCTTCTCGTAGTTGAAAACACATTTGTCAGATTTAAAGATTTTAAATCCACACTTTAGTAAGTAATCGGATAAAATCTCATACCACACTGTTTTAACCCGTAAATAGCTTCGTTTAATTTACACGCCATATTTTTATTCTTTCTACGTTCATATCCCTTGGGTTCTCCCATATAATTTGTTTCAGTTAACTTCCCATACAAATATACAGTTTCAACACCATAAAAATTAATTTTCCAATTCTTCATAATTGCAAATGCTAAAAGTTTTCTTAAGCTATCAGTTTTAATAACTGGTGAAAAAGTTTCAGTATAATCTACTCCAAACTTCTGAGAACAATACATTGCTACTAATCGCGCTTTGTATATTACGTTAGATGCTTCTGATGGGGTGTTTTTAATGCTGTATACCCATTTACAGTTTATTAGTTTGAATCCTTCTGGAACCTTTTCATAGGTCCAAACATTGGGAAATTTTCGCGATTCCATTTTTTAAATCCATTGCTTCTATTCCATTTTCCCTTTGATCAAAACATACAGCTTCCTCATCTTCGCCTTCTTAAAGTCTCTCGGTCTACGTCAGCAACCATTCGCGCTTTGATACATGATGGCGTTTCGTTATTTTCACGCAATACATATTTTTATATGAAAATATATTGGAATTATTTTCCGTGTCGTCACGAGTGCGCATTAACATTAAAAACGTTAAGTAAAAATAAGGTAATTAGTTTTTCAGTTGGCGATCAACTCGTGAAGGAGTCGGACGTATGTTTGCCCTTGCTGCAAAATGGCTAAATTCTTATTCTACATTTGGTTAAGTTAATTTATTAAGATTTATAAAATATTACCATAAAATATCGCGTTATTGTTAATTTAAAAAGAACCAGTTATTTTCAACGTAGGTGATATGTTAATTATCGTTTTTTGTCAAAAAGAATATTCCATCTCCTTGAATGTTCCGGGGCATTATTTAGCATTATTCTAGCATGTTAATCTATTTGAAAAAATGAATTGTAGTGAAGGAATGTAGTTTATGAATGATGATAACATGCTAATAAAGTGAAGTATATCTGATGAAGATTCTTTTATTTCACCAAGATGACTTATCCTCTTATTCGAACATCGCAATTTCGCCATTTATCTGACGTCCGGCAATAGAATTCTAATTGGCCCAAACTTCAGGGAATTCATGGATAAATCTCACTCATTAAAGAAGACTCATATCCAATTCATCCATGATCTGATTTGTCACCTTGTCGTCAACCGCCCGCCTGCAGCACCGGAGCTTCCAATAGTTTAGAATACCCGTATACGATCACTGCAGGTTGTGCGGTAGCCGGAGCACACAACAGCAGTATTACAAGCAGGGGCGGCTCGTGTATAGGCACTGCGGGAGCGACAGTGCTCTCTCTCCTTCGCAGCCTCGCGTGCAGCTTCCTATTTGCGCATGCGCACAACAGTCAAACACCACGCCGCTGGAACTCTGAAGCGTGGTGTTTGACTTTTGTGCTCATGCTCACATAGGAAGCTGCACGCGAGGCTGCGAGGGAGAGAGAGCACTGTCAGTTCCGCAGTGCCTATACCCGAGCCGCCCCTGAATTTACAAGTAAGAATCAAGCAAAGTTGCATATCACTTAACGGGCATGTAATAATTCCTCTTGTTTGAAAATATTTTTCTTCCTCTCATTTAGTTCTGCTTCCTTTTTTGGCGGATTACCAGTTAGGTACAAGCCTAATCCTTTTCCCTCAAGTATACTTTTAATACGGTACTTCCTGCTGTTGAATTTTTCTTCGTGAAATCCAGAAATTGCTTGTTCCGCCATTTTTGCACAGTAGCGCTTACTACGAATTTTTAATTTAGAGTATAGACTGGTCCCATAACCCTTTGTAGCGTTTTTGAGTGGATCTTATTCAGACATGAAGAGACATCATTAACAACATAAATATTTATTAACAAATTAAAATACCTAGCTTAGGTTATATAATAAAATAAAAATCACGTTCTGCGACAATAACATTCCATTAGTACGTTGTGGGCGATTCTTCTTTCCGTGGTTCAGTGGGTTTTAATTGATCGTCCCCTGTTCATTTAATATTACACAAATCGACACATTGAATCACACAGGTAGATCTAAATTACTTTATTTAACCCGACACATTACACAAATGAATAAGTGACACAAAAGCGTACAATTACATGCTGTTACCATTCCGACATTTCACTTCTGTCTGAGGCGCAGTTACTGTGACGGAAGTACAGCGCCCCCTACCTTCGTGTTACAATCTATGAGACTTTAAAAAATATACATACAATTTTCCCACACACTTTTAAGAGCACACAATTGTTACAATCAAAAAATATTCAATCTTTGGCCACACATCAAATTTCAAATAACATAAGAAGTATAAAGTAAAGGATTAATTGTGCAAAGAAATTTCAACTCAATATGTCATTCATTAATTAAACTAATTATACATTTTAAACATCCTTCATGTAAATTCCCATTTTGAAAACTTTCAATGTTAAGTATTATATAATTCTTCAAATATAAACATTTAAGTAATATCTAATTCAGAAGGGCACAATAGTTGCACAAGTTTCTTGAACAGTTCTTTTGAGGTTTTCACCACACAAGCGCGTAAGAGATTGTCTCTGCCATGAATAACTTTTTTAATTATTCCCAAATCCCACACAAATCCATCAAATTGTTAATTTAGATTTACGAGTCCCGTCTACTAGTACAATGTCCCCAATTTGGAGACTTCGAGGTTTTTCAGGACGGTTAAAATGATGAGCAGAGTTCAAATTAAACAAGTACTGTTCTTTCCACTTAGTCCATAATTGTTTTAACAACTTGGTTTGGTAGCATTTCCTTTTGATTAAAGTTTCTTTGGTGGAAATTTTATTTTCCAGTTCTGTAAAGTGTAGCGGATAACTAAAGACCTTCCTACCAAATTGGAGGAAGTGAGCAGGTGTAAGGGACTTTGGTTCTCCAAAATCACTTGCGGTATACGTTAGATGATACTAATTTATTAAGAATAGGAATCAGACGCCTATTTATTAAGAATAGGAATCAGTTCGCATGTTGACAACGGCTTCAATCTCAGTTAGGATCGTTGTCAGTTCCTCAAATGTGAGCAGAGGTTATCCTAAAATCTTTTGTAATGGATCCTTGACACATTTTACAAGTCGTTCGTAAAATCCTCCCCACCAAGGGGCACGTTCTACTATGAATTTCTATGACACACCTTGATTTGAGATGAAATCCTGCAGTTCTAATTCCCTTATGATTTTGTAAAAATACTGCAGTTCCTTGTCATCAGCTTTAAAACTTTTAGCATTGTCAAAATAAATGACCTTACAATTACCACGTCTAGACAGACATTGGCGAAAAGCTAAAAGAAAGGATTTAGTCGTCATGTCTGATGACAATTCCAAATAACACAATATGTGATTTTTATGTATTGTTCTTGTTTGTTTTTACAATAATCGGTCCTGCAAAATCTAACCCGATAATCCTGAAAGTGGGTGGTGATGCCGAAATTCTGTCTTTCGGGAGTTGACCTGTTAGCTGAATGGATGGTTTGGCATTTTACTTCCTACAAATTAGACATTTGCCAATAATCTTTTTGATGAACTGTCACCCTTGCGGAATCCAAACTTCTTTTCTAATTTGCGCAAGGGTTAACGAA
This sequence comes from Amaurobius ferox, assembly GCA_951213105.1. NCBI lineage: Eukaryota > Metazoa > Arthropoda > Arachnida > Araneae > Amaurobiidae > Amaurobius > Amaurobius ferox. Next base: position 47,292,288 of record OX578133.1, read on the forward strand.
ACTCTACTATGTATCAATTTCCAGTGATCTTGCATAATTAACAACTTTGTAAACCTTTCATTTCTAGGTAATATGATTGGATTTATCACCTTCGGAATAAAATCACTTGGATTAAGTCTGATTCCTAATCTTAATAAATTAGTATCATCTAAGTGTGGACATACGCTGTAAATCTTTGAGTTTTTCTTAACATGCTCACCTCTTTTTAAAGATTCAATTTCTTCCTTATAATTTTTCAACTGCACTTCTTTTATCAGGAACACTTCGGCTTCTCTCATTTCTTCAGCATATAAATTTCCTTCACGTTTAGTCGAGGTTCTTAAATTGAAAATACATCTTCTCAACCATGCTATTATTCTTACTACTTTCAGTAATGAACTAAAACGTTCAATCTCTGTAAGTGGTTCTTGAGGATCTGATGTGCAGAAATTATGAGAAATTACTTTTCCTTTTGTTTCCTCCTGCTTCAATTAGTCTTATACTTCTTTGGTTTTTCAAGGTCAGAATCTAGTATCTTTAATCAACCATGGAGGATCATTCCACCATAATTTATCATTTTCAAGTTCAATAAGTGATATTGCTCTTGTCAGTCTATCGACAGGATTATCACAACCTGGACAATGTCGACAGTCTATTGAATTGGTAAGAGTTTGGATTTCAGCAACTCTATTGTTCATGAAAGGTTTTCCCGCACTGGTAGAGCTCCTAATCCAGTGAAGAACAATGTTCCAATCAGTCCATAAATATTATCTTCCAGCGTTTAGAATTGGCATCACTAGATTGACAAGTCTCGTTCCAATCAATGCGCCCATTAGTTCTAATCTGGGTAACATCAAACGTTTTATGGGTGCTAATCTGCTTTTCGAAGTGACAAAGGATGTTTTTACATTGTTGTCCTTAACAAATCTGAGAAAAATGACGGCTTCAAAAGCCCTTTCACTTGAACCACAGAAGCAATGTACCTCTACACTGTCATAGGTTCCTTGCAAATTCCGGAAATAATACCTGGGAACTTCTATTTTACTAAGATGTGGGAGCTGTGTGCACCAACTACCCCATTTTTTCTCTAAATTTTCGGGCGACTTTTGATCCCAATCAATTCCCTACTCCCACAATGATTGAAAAATAATTTTGATAATGATCGTAAATGGAGATAAGAATCCAACTGGGTTAAAAATTCTCCCAGCCGCTTGAATTACAGTTATCTTAGTTTTTTTCCTGGCAATTGACAAATTCGGAAATATTATGATTATCTAATCTGAAAACAGCCTTCTCTGTGTTCCATATTAATCCCTAAATTTTAAATGGAGTTGCATTAAGTGACTTTTCGGGAAGTACGTCAAAGTTCAAGGATTTTAAATGTTCCTTTACAAGAGGAGAATTACTTTGCCATGCAACTCACTAAATTATTCGAATTAATTACATTAGAATATCTACCATGAATCATCCCCCCAAGCTTCGTCTCATTCCAAACGACGGTTGGTGAGAGACGTTTAACTTTTCCCGTCATGATTGACCAATAACAATCACTGCCTACTAATACATCTATTTTATTTCCTTCATCATTCAAATGATCAGAAAGGTCTGACAAATTAAACCCCAATATTTTGTTACGCTTAACAGTTTCTACACTCATGTTCTCGTTTAGTCTTCAATCAAATTTTAATAAGTAAATTTTAGGCACGTACCCCTTTACAATTCATCAAATTTCAATTTCTTGTATCCAAAAGATGAACTAAGGCGATTCACAACTCGACTTCCCTGTCCGCTATGCACCAGTATGTAGGCGATTCTTCTTCCTGTGGTTCAGTGGGTTTTAATTCATCATCGCCTGTTCGTTTAATATTACACAAATCGACACATCGAATCATATAGGTAGGCCTAAATTACTTTATTTAAGACTTAACATTACATAAATGAGTACGTGGCACAAAAGTTTACATTTCAGATTCCATACTGCTACCATTCCAACATTTCACTTCTGTCTGAGGCGCAGTCACTTTGATATAAACAATGCCCCCTACCTTCGTGTTACAATCTATGAGACTTCAAAAAATATACATACAATTTTCCCACATACTTATACAATGCACTTCCATATTGCTATTTTCCCTCTGCCTATGTGCCGTAACAATTCATCTCATCCTCTTTTATACTTGACACTCCCTTCAGTTACGGTTCACAGTTACAGTTGCACCTTAAGATTAATTTGCAGTTAGATTAATTAAATTATTTCAAAACATAGACAGACAAATGTAGGCGTGGCCATATATATAAAATTGATACATGTTCCTACTATTCATAATTGAATCTTGAAGATATTTTCACAAAAGGCTAATGTGGGCCGCACATAACTTTCGCTATATAATGTAATGAATTTATTTATTTCATAGTGAAAAAATACGTATTAACTCCACGGCACAATGTTATTAAAGTAGAATTGTACATTTGGCGTCTTTTCCAATATGTAAAACTATTTCTGAGTTCCCAATTAATTTATATTTCGCGCAACTTTAAATTGACAGTTATCAGTATTGATAACACCCACTATAAGCAATATCCATATATTAAAGTATTTTAATAATTAATTCCTCATTTTGGCATCATTTTTGCAATTTTGACTATATTTTCGTCAATCTAGGACGAAATATCAGCTAATTTTTAATATACAAAGAAAACGAATAGCACAAACTTTAGAACGGTAGTTTAAATGCTAGTCGTTCGCGAGATTTGCACGTTTTCCAAATAAATGTATCTAAAAAAACTGGCGACTAATATAGCGGAATATTATCAATTTAGCAGCTTTTTTATATTCGTGCCAAATTGACGAAAATGTTGCTAAATTCGCAAAAATACGCTGAAATTACGAAAATGACACCAAATTGATGAACTAATAATTAACATATTTTAATAGAAAAGAGTATGTTGCTTAGCAGATGGTAGCAATATTCCCAATTGCCAAGTTATATGTGAATTTGATACTTCAAATTAAATTTACATGCTGTCATCCAGAAAAGGGCCAAATATCAGTGTATTTTTAAACGTTAAAAACTTCGTGCAGTGAATCTTGTCCATCATTTTTTCGCATTAAAAGAATTTAAGTACATGCATTAGTAGGAAAAGTCATATGCTGCCCCCATCACATGTTTTCCATTATATCTGAGTTTGTTAATCTGCAGCGAAAGGCATATTTTGCACTAGCAAATTTTAATATGCTTTGACCAAATTTGAATCTAATTTATGTAGTAACTATGTTTACAAGTGTTTCCTTTCAGATTTAAATATGATTACAAACCCAAGACACCATCCTTTGTTTGATATTTAAATACATGTTAGCACACAAAATAATAAGTATTTGTACTAAAAAATTAAGCCACGTAATACGCACAAATGTAGTTGTCACTTAAGTTGTGCTTAATTATGTTGCTTAAGTTTTCTTTATGTTTTCCATAGTATTTCTGCTTTTGGATATAACATTAATTTGTATTCCAACTAATAATATTCTTTTTTCCATACAGGAAACTGGATACACGCCACTTATGTATGCAGTTAAGGACAGTAAAATCTTCATGTCCGATCGGTTCCTTGATATGGGTATTAACGTCAACACTGTAGCAAAGGTAAATACATTTTTTTCTTATGTTTACTGCGGGGCGCTGCCCCCTGCTCACAACGCTCACCAATCCCCGTAACTTGCTTCGCGAGTCGGAAGGCTTCGCCTCCTACTCGCTAACACTTGTCTAGATTTTTCGAAACCCAAAAAATGCTTTAACAATACGTCCTCTCGTAACAACAACAAAAAGAAAACCTCTGCGCAGATGGTGTTCAGCCGGAAACTCTAGGAGAATATTGCGGGTACCTCCTGTCTGAAGAGATTACGTCTTCAATACACGAAAAGTAAATATTTAAAAACAAAATCATGAAAATCTGTCTGTTAATATTATGGATTCTTCTCAAAGTTTCTCTGAAAGACAATTTTTCGGTTTATCCGATAGTGTTAAGTTGGAAACTCTGCGGTAATATTTTCGGTCGCTAAATAACCGATTTATGTGAATATCACTCAAAATTGTGCTAAATCGTGCTAAAATATACAATAACTCAAAAACTAAATCAAATTGCCGAGGGGCTCATTCCCGGGTTCTGAAGTACCTGTGTACCAAACTTCATAGCCGTACGTTACTAGATTTTGCAGTACAAACGACGCAGACGAACAAACAGACAAATAGGTGAATGAACAGATATACAAATTCCTTTATTATTATAGAAATATAAGTTGGGCCTAACATGGCAGATTTCAGAAAACTTGGGAACTTCACATTCTGCAAATATCCTATAAGGCAGTTAGGGGTTCTTTCTTTATACACAAGGTATTAAATGAAAGCATAATTATTCCAGATGATTGTTCAAGATGATTCAGGATGATTGTTGAATTCAAGATGATTGTTCGGCGGGCATTTCGCAGATAAAGATAAGTAGCGGCTTTTCAACCAATAGGGAATGTAACGCTCCAATACTTCTCATGAACTGCAAAATACACTCACGGACAATGAAAGTTGCGCACCAAGAAGAAAGCATTGCACAGCCGCGAAATGATGTAAATAGCTAGAGGGTGGGCTGGTATGCAAATGATTCCAGTCTGGTGTGATTACGCATGACCGTACACCCGTGAATGGCGCTGCAAGCATGAGTCAGCGGCCTTATAATCGGGCGTGTAGTCGACGCCCCACCAATGCGAGAAGCTTTGGCGACGCAAGCACGAGTACGGAATGAAAATAATGGTGGGTAGATGCCAGAAACGTCGATATGCGCAACTGACAGACTTCGAGAGAGGCCTGATCGTCGGGCTGAAAACCGCAGGGTGGTCAGGGAGCCGAATAGCCCATCACGTGGATAGTTCGGACTATACCGACCGACGGTGTTAGGAGCACTGGTCACGGGACGCCACCCCGACACGGAGGACCGGCTCTGGACGGACCAATCGTACCACGAGTAGAGTGGATCGAATGATCGTGCGGGGCACGTATAGAGCCAACGGCGACCCGATCCGCGATGCAGGCACAACTAGCGGCTCATGTGTGCCCACGAGCCGTATCTAGACGCCTGAAGGAAGCGAATCTACGATCTCAGCGTCCCTTACGTGTGCTGCCGTCAACACGGAACGCCACAGATTGGTGATGTGTGGTATTTAGCGATGAGAACCGCTTCGTTTTGGGGACCAATGATCAGCGTGTCCGGGTGTGGAGGTCCCCTGCATAGCGCCACAATCCCAACCTCGTTATCGAGCGCCACACCAACTCCACTGCAGACATCATGGGCTGGGAAGCCATAGCCTTCGACAGCCGAACCGCTCTAGTAGTGGTACCTGGAACATTGACGGGCCAGCGGTACGTGGATGAGATTCTACTGCCCCATGTGCTCCCATTCGCTGCTGGGATTCGAGGTGCGCAATTCCAGCAGGATAATTCCCGGCCGCACACGGCTCGAGTCGTCCTGCCTGAGTTATGTCCATACACTTCCATGGCCTGCCCGCGCCCCAGACCTGTCCCTTATCGAGCATGCGTGGGACCAGTTGAAACGCCAGCTGCCTCGTTGCCGCAATCTTCGGGATTTTGAACGTAACATCCAACAGGTGTGGACTCGTCTGTCGCAAAACAACATCAGGCGTCTGTTCGACACCATGCCGGACCGTATTGCTGCTTGTATCGCAGCACGAAGCGGTGCGAGACGCTATTGAGGATGACCGGACAGTGTACCACAGCTCCCTCTGTGCGTGTTCTGCTGAGCTGTTTTTATGATCATGTATATCATTCATCTGTATCCTTCCATCAATAAAATTTCAGGTTTATCCTATGCATCCTTCTTGGAGAGCAACTTTCATTATCTCCGTGAGTGTATTTTATATACTATATGTACGGTTACCTTACACCTTGCTGGTAGGTCGGACGGTCTGGGTCTCAACAACAACAGCCCTGTATATGTAATATATAAATTATAAATGGAAATCCTAATTTTTCATTCTTTTCATATAAGTACCCAATTTCATATAAGTACTCACATAAGTTACCCAACCTGAACTTTTCATCTACATACTTCGTAGGAATAAAGTGCCTTGAGGTATCTACCTATTATGGAACACGCCCGATGAGAGAGCGAACAGAAAAGACCGTGGTATAAACATTAATATGCGTTTACAAAAACAAGAACACGCTATTTAAAGAATTAATAATTGCATTGTAGGAAAAAATTACAAAGGTTTGGATAAGTTGTGTGAGTCCAAAGTACTAAAATGCTTAACGTAGGAGAGGATAGTAACCCCAAACACTAGTTATAAATAAACCATTATCAGTTATAAAAATTAAACTTTCACTCTTTGTCATAAATTTTGAAAACACGTCTCTAAATTCTTCAAAACGCTCTCATTGGTTTCTGGGGTGTAACCCTATGACCGGAGAGTAACACTATTGGTGTTTAGTCTTCTGCGGCCAACCCAACACTTTTATAAGCGCCAGCAATCCGATATTGTTCGGCTGCTAATTGAAGGCAAGCCACAGTACAGGCCGCCTCTCCTTAACGTCGGGCGTTAAGAACAAAATGGCATTTTTTCACAAACATTGATCTCAAAGAGGGGGCCGTACATCATTCTTTCTGAACAACAGCTTATTGGGGCTAAAACACGAAATACAAAATGTAACGCCTGATCTTCAGAGTCAAAAATACACGACACAAATACAATACGCAAAAAATATATGCACCCATAAGAAGTTGAATCACAGCCTTAACTCAGCATGAAAATGTTGTTTTTAGAGTTATGCAAATGACCAAACTGTTTGCGCCAATAATAAGAACAACGCATCGTGCAGAATTTAAAACGACCGGTATTCTCACTCACAAGCATATGGAAGTGGATTTTATGCTTTGATACTACAAGTTGTGTACAACGATGCCTCTGAAATGTATTCGACGGTGCTACGAACAATTGTCGGATTTAGATAAAGGTCGCATCATAGACATAAGGAAAGCTGGTTGGTCCAACAGATGTATCAGTCGCCATCTTGATCGGAGCAATATGGAAGTTGCTCGGTATTGGTAACAGTGAATCAGGGAAGGCACGTGTAACCGTCGCAGAGGTTCAGGACGCCCCATACAGACCACTGCTCAAAAGGATCGTATGGGTCAAGCCAGGAACCACGTCCAAACCAATGACGTCGATATCAGTCATTCGAAGGCATTTGCCTTCCTCCATGCATCCTGTATGGAGGTATACTATTAGGAGGCGACTGGCAGTAGGTGTTGACGTCTATTAAGGCGCCTAACACTAACCCCTCAACATAGGCAGAGCCATCTGGATTGGTGCCGATCTCAGTCAGTCTCGACAGTGTCCAATTAGAGACCATGCTGTCTTTAGCGGCGAATCCTGCTTCCTTTTTCGGATACGAAAAAATAAGAAAATGAAAAATAAAGCATGCATATTTCGATGTATTTAAAAAAAATAAAAAAATATGGAGGGAATAGTCCTACGGATTCGGAACATAGATCGTTAGAATGAACGTTTCCTCTTTTCGATGCTGTCTAGATGGAAACTCATTAATAATATTTTCAATCGCTAAAGGACAAATTTTGTGAAAATCGCCCAAAGTCTAACAACTAATCCAAATTTTTAATAAATCTCGCCGATGTCTGTTATACCTGAAGTTCAGTTAACTCAATACCGAATTTTGTGGCCACCCGATGCTTATATTTTCCGCTAGAGAAAGCATACACAAACAGACAGACATCTTCTTTCATCATGTAAGATTGATGCTGAAAGTGTTTGCTTAACCACAACGTTACAATAGGGACAAAGTCATAATCTTGCAGACATAAAATTAAAAGATAAGCATGTTAAAGTAAATTAAATATGTTGAGTTTCCTCCATGTATTATAACCTCAAATATGCAACCAGACGCACTGGATTTATTAACGACTTTCTCTAAGCGACTTTCACAAATCCTTTCCTGGCCTTCGTGACTGCAATATTTACTCATCTTTTATTGAAAACGTGCATCCATCAGACTATACAAGACATTCATATTATGTTTCACAAAGGATTTATGTTGAGAAATCAAAAAGACCAAGAAAGGAATATGAAAATAGGCTACATAAACCAATTCTTCGCGTGATTGGAAGCATGGTTTCATACACTCTTTTGATGAAAATTGTAGTCGTCACGTTCTAAAACTTTTCCAAAGGCACTTAGCCCACTATCAAGTAAAGTAATATATAATTCTGAAGTCGTACGTGCATTTTTGAACACAATGTCAACATCCATCAGATAAAAATTCAGTTATTAAGCTCATATACATTTACGTGTGACTTAATTAAACTTTTAGTTCGAACTTCAAGTCATGCCAATCGTATAAAAACCATTAAAACATTCATGCGTCCAATAAATTACATTTTTGGCAAACATAAGCCGATTACTTTTGCGGTTTGAAGTTAATTGTAGATTATACAAAAGTTTTTAATATTATTTATCTGAGATATTATGTAAAATCTAAGAATAGTTCACAATATAGGTGCTTTAATTTTTTTTTTTTTTTTTGGATTGCAAATCTTATCTATAACTGCGAGACAAGTTTTTGTCCTGGAAGTTCTAAAACAGATAAAAGTGTGCATTGAAAATTCATTCGAAATTAGGATGCTCTAGAGATCATATCAATTTCTGTAGTTATTCTGCCAACTACGCGCAATCACTACTTTATCTGTAATAGACGTCATACTTATGGATACAATACATCTTAACTCCTTTGAAAAATCAGTTAGTAATGTTTACAATGCGGCTATTTTATTTTTCGTCATTAATTTTAACTAATATTCCTTTAAATTATTGAAATGTTTAAGTGTTATACTCGTATACACTTTTAAAATGCGTACTGATATGTAGTATCTGCATCTGTATAACCAGTATTTGTATCTGTGTCCAGCATTTTGTTCAGCTAAAGCACGTTCCCCAAAATCATGGTCGGTTGTCTAATGGGCTTCTTTTCCTACAAAAGACCGTGAACTATTTGAAATTTCTAAAGTTTAATAGATTTTTAGTTAATGAACAAAACTGAAAATCATGTCAAAAAACTCTCATTAAAAAATTTTAAACAAATACGTTTCATTCTTCAAAATTCATTGTTGCAAAATATCAAGATAAAAATTAAAATAAATTTTAAATAGATTTTTTTAATTAATTTTTAACGACTGATTAAAATAAAATAGTATTCACCTTTCTATCCTTGCCTGATGGAATCTGCTTTCTTATTAGTCCGCCTTGGCGAAAAGCCAGAGCTATATATTTCTCTATTTTCTGTTCTACTAGTCCAATTTCAGAAATTATGACGTCTACCGTTGGCTGGACCTGACCGCGTGACAGGTGGGCACCGAAATTCTGCGCAACCACATAGCGGGCGATTCCACGATGTACCCAGAAACAAATATAACACTGGGAAATTATAACAGTTGTCTTTACAGGCACATACCAGATTCGAAAAAATTAAAATAAAATAATTGTCGTTAACATCGCCTTATGAATCTAGGAAATTATTAAAAGTTTCATTTTTGATTTGTGGGCGCTAAACGTAAAAACATAATTTTTGATGCATGTCAGCAAATTTTTCTCATGGCTTTCTTTATTTTATGTATTATCGCATTTTGAAGTTGTAGTCACACATACAATTTAATTATAATCTACTTTTTTATCTTTTTTGCGTGTTTGCTGTGATATTTGTTAAATGCATAGCAATATTAACAGAACATGCTCTTAGCTTTTATACCTCAAACGCGGACGAATATAACACACTGCTCAGTGACAATTGTAGCATATTAAACTGACTCGATTTTTTTTTCATTTTCTCATTCATTTCTACTCAATAGTGTTCAACTCTGCTTGTTTACTGCACACTTGTTCTATCGTTATCAACATGCAAAAATACTTTTTCAGATTTCACACAAGTAAATTATAATTGTATTACATTTCGATTGAAACCATTGTTCACAATTTTCAGATTTGTCACTTGCGATTTGTCACATTTTCGTCACATTAACAAAATCCAATAAAATAACTATATTGTCCTGGTAATGTTTAAAACTCCACCTGTTACAATTGTCTCATGCATGTTAAAATTGATCCACACATGGAAACATTTATAACACAAGGCCGACGCAGTATCTTACTAGTAACGCATCAAAACCCATGTTTGTATGTATGTATGTACACTGTAAAACATTTGCAAGCATGTTCTGAAAGTTTCAGGGGAATCAGCTGTCCGTAATAGGGAGTAGGGTTCTTGATAGTTATGATAATGCATCTATATAAATAAAATTGAAAATCTGTCTGTCTGTTTGTCCCATCATCATGGGAGAACGGCTGAACCAAATTTGATTAAATTGTGTGAGTAGCCTTGAAATAGCGCCTCTTAAATTTAGTCTAAGTTTCGAGTTTCTGAAATAAGCGGTTGTCGGGATATTAATGAAAAACGAAACTTTTTCCTATTAGTTCTACTCTCTAACTCCCTGGTTCTTCCAAACGAAAATGTTGGTAATCGTTTGTTTAAAACGTGAAAGTGAATTAAAACGTTATCTCTAAGTTTGGTGGGAGTTTATTTAGTCACCTTTGAAAATTGCAGGTTTGAAACATAAATTTAGATGCAAAATCGATCACCATGGTTTATTTTTCGCAAGCTTTTACTCAACAGTGAAAAGTATTAAGAAATCAAAATGGTTAATTAAATTTTAGAATTTTATGAGGATATATCATGTTGTTCGGCAACGCAATTAAATTAAATGTGTTTGTCAATGTTTATTATTACTTTATCGATTTGAATAATAAATAAAAATAGATATAAAAATATATCTTATGAATCCATAGAAGAATCCATAGTTTGATTTTTCTTTTAATTATATTAATTGCGGACTGCGTACATCACTTTCATTTATATTGACAAAGAGTTTTCAAGTTTATATATTGTGTTTAGCTAATAAACTCATATATTATGTTTAGCCAGTAAACTCATTCAGCTGATTGTTGAAACAGAAAAAGAGTAGAACGGGTATATCTTCTAATACAATTTTAGTGTTTTCATTTAGTATATACAAACGGGATCAGGATGGTTTATTCAGATTTGCAAATTCAGAGCTACGAATTTGACGGTATATCGCTAACTTGGCAACTTTTCTTAAACGTTGCCAAATTGACTGAAATGTAGCCAAATTGATAAAAACGACGCAAATCAATGAAATTTATTTTGTTTTGTTATATAAGAGAGTACTGAAACGATGTTTCGTTAGCATTTGTCTGTCCGTCCTACTTAGTAACGCATTTAGCGAATTTTTAAAATGTCACCAAATTGATAAACATATTTGTAAATCCATAAAAAGATCTTGAAATTGATAAGATTGCGCTTAATAAATGAAATTAATTGTGTTTTGTTAGTGGATAGTATTGTAATGATGTTTTGTCAATTTGTCGCCAAGTGGGACTGTAAGTTTTGCAGTCCCACTTAGCGATAAATTTTGCAATTTTTTAAATGTCGCTAAATTAACGCAAATGTCGCCAAACCTTCCATAGAGATAGATATTTTTTTCAGACGATAATTCAGACGATATTTTTTCCACCCATTTATTTGAAGCAAATGATATCATGTCGCTTAGAAAAGGATTTAAATCTAATGTGTTTATGCGGAAGGCGATTTTTATTAAATCTTTACCGATTTGATTAATGAAGATATGTATATTAAATAAATTCCATTGACATTGCATTTTTGACTAGATAATATCAGTTATGGTCTTCAGATTTGAACATTATTATTATTGATATTTTCGGGGCTTATTGATTCAGAGATTATTGATATTTTCAAGTTATTATGCCATTGTTTTATTATGGCAAACATTGTTGAAACTCATATCTTGTACGTTGCACGAGTAATTTTCTACAAATGCACAAGTATATCTTTTAACCTACGAAAAGTTAAGTAGTACAGGTATATTGTCATATATTTTGATACATATTGGCATATATTAGAATTAATTACTGCTTTCTGGTGTAAAGATTACGGGGATTATTGATATTTTAAATTTATTACGTAATTTGTTTTATTTTGGCAAAAAATTTTGAAACTCATATAGTAATACGGCTAATCTTCTACTAACACTCAGGCATATCTTCTAATCTACAACATTATTAGTAGTACGGGTTTTAGCACTTTCATTTTGGTATATATTGGAATTAATTACTACCCTCACGTTTAAAGATTACGAGTTCATTGATAATTTCAATTTATACATGTAATCTACTAATACAGGTTATATCTTAAAATATTCGCGTATATAAGTAGTACGGGTCCCATACAGTTTTAACGCTTTTATTTTGCATATATTGATTCAATTCCATATTATTTGTACATTTTTTTACAAAAGGGGCCAGGATGTTTTATTTTTCAGATCTGCCCGTGAAGATAATTTTGTATAACGAGAACAGAGGTTTTTAAACATTTTAGGAGCATTAAATTAAATATTTAAACAGAATATTTGGATTAAAAATGTCATTTAGTATACTATAGGAATTCCCATACAATTTTAGAGCTTTTATTTTGCCATACATTGATTTCATTTCATATTTTTTGTAAATTTGTTTACAATCGGGAGCAGGATATTTCATTCTTCAGATCTGCCTGTGAAGATAATTTTGTATAGCAAAAACAGAGATTCTTAAACTTCTTTTTAGGAACATCAATTTAAATATTTTAATAGAATGATTGAATAACAATGATATTTAGAATATTATAGGAATTTTCACATGATTGAGAATTTTAAGTTTTTTTGTATTATAAACTAGAAGCATACCCGTTCTTCGTATGGAGTATATAATATAAAGAAACAAACTTAAAATTCACAATCATGTGCATATTCCTATAGTAAACTAAATGACATTGTTAATCAGATTATTCTGTTAAAATATTTAATTTAATGCTCCTAAAAAGAAGTTTAAGTATATTTGTTCTCGCTACACAAAATTATCTTTACTGGCAGATCTGAAGACTAAAACATCGTGGCCCGTTTGTAAACAAATTTACAAAAAATATGAAATTGAATCAATATATGCAAAATAAAAGCGTTAAAATTGTATGGGACCCGTACTACTTATATTCGCGAACATTAGAAGATATACCCTGAATTAGTAGATTACACGTATAAATTGAAAATATCAATAAATCCATAATCTTTAAACCTGAAGACAGTAATTGATTCCAATATATACCAAAATGAAAGCGCTAAAATTGTATGAGAAGATATACCCGTACTACTTATATTGTCGTAGATTAGAAGATATGCCAGTGTGTTATTAGAACATTACCCGTATTACAATATGACTTTCAATAATCTTTGCCAAAATAAAACAGATGGCGTAATAAATTGAAAATATCAATAATCCCCATAATCTTTATACCAGAAAGCCGTAATTGATTCCAATATATGCCATTATATGTCAAAATATATGCCAATACACATGTACTACTTATATTCTCGTAGATTATAAGATATACCTGTGCATTTGTAGAAGATTACCCGTACTACGTACGCAATATGAGTTTCAACAATTTTTGCCAAAATAAAACAATGACGTAACAACTTGAAAATATCAATAATAATAATAATGTTTAAACTTGCAGACCGTAATTGATATTATCCAGCCAAAAATGCAATATCAATGAAATTTATTTTATGTACATATATTTAATATTTAAATCTGAAAAGATTTCATAAAAATCCTCTGCCGCATAAACACGTTGGATTTAAATCCGTTGCTAAGAGACATGATATCAATTTCTTCAAATAAATTGGTGAAAAAATAATGGTCTGTATAATGCTATCTCTATGGAATTTTTAATTGTGCTTTTTAAAATAATATTTGAACAATCCCTGGTCCTAGAAACTCGAAACATGGACTAAATTTTAAGTGGGGATATTCCACATCTACCCCAAAAATTTCATCCAATTATGTGCAACCGTTCTCCCGTGATGATGAGACAAACATAAAGAAACTTAACATTCACAATTATGTGTAAATTCCTATAGTATTCTAAAAGACTTTGTTATTCAAAATATTCTATTAAAATGTTTAATTTAATTCTTCTAAAAGATGTATAAGAATTTCTGGGCTCGATATGCAAAATCATCTGCACAAGCAGATATGAAGAATTGAGCATCCTGGTCCAGTTTGTAAACAAATATAGAAAACATATTTTTTAATTGTCACGAAACAACAGATTATCTAAAAAACTGTACTTAATTATGAAAATATTGACTTTCATCGATTCGGTGTCATTTTGATGAATTTAGCATCATTTAATCAATTTAGAGATATTTTCGTCAATATAGCGACATTTTAAAAAATCGCCGAATTTGTCAAAATATCGACAAATTGACGGAACATCATCACAATACTATCCAATAAAAAAAACACAATTAATTTCATTTATTTATAGCAATTTTATCAATTTCAAGCTATTTTTATGGATTTACAAACATTTTTATCAATTTGGCGACATTTTAAAAATTCGCTAAATGTGTTACTAAGTAGGACGGTTGGATGACAGACAAATGCTACCGAAACATCATTTCACTACTCTCTTCTAACAAAACAAAATTAATTTCATTGATTTAGCGTCATTTTTATCAATTTGACAACATATCTGTCAATTTGGCAACTTTTAAAAATTGCCAAGTTAGCGGTATCTCGCCAAATTCGTAGATCTGAATTTGAAGATCTGAAAAAAATAACATCCTGATTCCGTTCGTATATACTAAATGAAAACTCTAAAATTTTATTAGAATATGTACCCGTTCCACTGTTATTCTGTTTCAACAATCGGCTAAATGAGTTTTTCATTTGGCGTCGTTTTTATTAAATTTAGCGATATTTTCGTCAATTTGGCAACGTTGAAGAAAAGTGGCCAAGTTAGCGATATCCGACAAAATTCTTAGATCTGAATTTGCAAATCTGAATAAACCATCCTGATCCCGTTTGTATATACTAAATGAAAACACTAAAATTGTATTAGAAGATAAAACCTTTCTGCTGTTATTTTGTTTCAATAATCGGCTAAATAAGTTTATTGACTAAACACTATAAATTTGAAAACCCTTTGCCAAAATAAATGAAAGTGATGTAAGCAGTCAGCAATTAATCTAATTAAAAGAAAGATCAAACCCTTCATTTATAAGATATATTTTTATATCCATTTATTTATTATTCAAATCAAAAAATTAGTTATAAAAATTATATATCACGATATAAGAAAGAATCTTCCTCATAAAATGTTGATAATTAGATAACCATTTTGATTCCTAATACTTGCCATTATTGAGTAACCCTGTGAAAAATAAACCATGGTGATAGACTATCCATTTAAATTCATGTTTCAAACATGCGACTTTCAAAAAGCTACTAATTAGCGCAAAATCTCCCACAAAACTCAGAAATAGAGTTTTAATTCACTTTCATGTTTTAAACCAACGATTTCCAACCTTTTTCGCTTGGAGGAACCAGGGACTTAGAGAGTAGAACTCCTAGGAAAGAGTTTCGTTTTTCATTAATAACTCAACAACCCCTGGTCTTAGAAACTCGAAACGTGGAATAAATTTAAATGGGGCTATTTCCAGGCTACTCACAAAATTTCATCAAATTCGGTTCAGACGTTCTCTCGTGATGATGAGACAAACAGACAGACATACAGATTTTCAATTTTATTTATATAGATGTGTTTATGCGCCAGACGATTTTCATTAAATATTTTCAGATTTAAATCTATATAAATAAAATTGAAAATCTGTCTGTCTGTCTGTCTGTCTGTCTATCTGTCTGTCTGTCTGTTTGTCCCATCATCACGGAAGAACGGCTGAACCGAATTTGATGAAATTTTGTGAGTAGCCTAAAAATAGCCCCACTTAAAATTTAGTCTGTATTTTGAGTTTCTACGATCAGTGATTCTCGAGATATTAGTAAAAAACGAAATTTTCGTTTGTCTCATCACCACGGAGAAACGGCTGAATCGAATTTAATGAAATTTTGTGGATAGTCTTGAAATAACCCCCCATAAATTTAGTCCAAGTTTCGAGTTTCTAAGACCAGGGGTTGTCGAGATATTAATGACAAACGGAACTTTTTCCTAGGACTTCTACTCTCCAACTCCGTGGTTTATCCAAACGGAAAGGATGAAAATCGTTTGTTTAAAACGCGTCAAAATGAAATAAAACTTTATTTCCGAGTTTGGTGCAGGATTTTTGCATTAATTAGTCACTATCGGAAAACATGAATTGTTTGAAACATGAATTTAAATGGAAAAATCTACCTCCATGGCTTATCTTTCACAAACTTTTACTCAACGATGAAAAGTATAAAGAAATCAAAATGGCTATTTAATTTCGCATTTTATGAGGAAGATTCTATCTGATATCATGTTGCTCGGCAACGGAATGAAATTAAATGTGTTGTTAATATTTATTATTATTTTTTCTATTTGAATAATAAATAAATGGATGTAAAAATATATTTCATAAATGAACGGTTTGATTGTTCTTTTAATTATATAAATTGCGAACTGCGTACATCACTTTCATTTATTTTAGCAAAGAGGTTTCAAGCTCATATATTGTGTTTACCCAATAAATTCATTTAGCCGATTGTTGAAGCAGAAAAAGTGTAGAATGGGTGTATCTTCTAATACAATTTTAGTGTTTTTATTTAGTATATACAAACGGGATCAGGATATTTTATTTTTCAGATCTGCAAATTCAGAGCTACGAATTTTGCGGAATATCTCTAAATAACTTCAAGGTAACTTTTCTTAAACTTTACCAAATTAGCGGAAATGTCTCCAAATTGATAAAAATGACGCAAATCAATGAAATTAAATTTGTTTTTTTAGAAGAGAGTACGGAAATGATGTTTCGGTAGCATTTGTCGATCAGTCCATCCATCCTACTTAGTAACACATTTAACGAATTTTTTTAATATCACCAATTTGATAAAAATATTAGTAAATCCATAAAAATATCATGGGATTGATAAATGAAAACGCTTAATAAATGAAATTAATTGTGTTTTGTTAGGGGATAGTCTTGTGATTATGTTTCGTCAATTTGTCGCAAAATGGGACTATCAGTTCTACAGTCCTATTTGGCGATAAATTTTGTGATTTTTTAAGTTATCGCTAAATTGACGAAAATGTCGCTAAACCTTCCATGGAGATCGCATTATTCAGACGATATGATTTCCATCAATTTAGTTGAGCAACGGATCTAATGTGTTATGCGGCATACGATTTTTATTAAATCTTTTCCGAATTGAATAATAAAGATATGTATATAAAATAAATTTCATTGTCATTGCATTTTTGACTGGATAATATCAATTACGGTCTTCAGGTTTAAACATCATTATTATTGATATTTTCGGGGACTGTTGATTGAGGGATTATTGATATTTTCAAATTATTATGCCATTGTTTTTTTATGACGAAAATTGTTGAAACTCATAGTACGTTGTACGAGTAATCTTCCACAAATGCACAGGTATAACTTTTAATCTTCGAGAATATAAGTAGTACAGGTATATTGGCATATATTTTGATATATTTTGGCATATATTGGAATCAATTACGACCTTCTGGTATAAAGATTACGGAGATTATTGATATTTTCAATTTATTACGTCATCTCTTTTATTTTGGCAAATATTTTTGAGACTCATATTGTAATACGGGTAATCTTCTACTAAAACACTGGCATACTTTCTAATCTGCATTAATATAAGTAGTACGAGGTTGCATATATTGATTCAAGTCCTCTTTTTTTTTTGTAAATTTGCTTAAAGGGACCAGGATGTTTTATTCTTCAGATCTGCCCGTGAAGATAGTTTTGCATAGTGAGAACAGATATTCATACACTTCTCTTTAGGAGCAATAAATTTAATATTTTGGCAGAATTTGCACATGATTGAGAATTATAAGTTTCTTTATATTATATACTCCGTACGAAGAACGGGTATGCTGCTAGTAATAAAGAAATATATATAAAATTAATTTTATAAAAATTGCATCTTTGACTGGATTATATCAATTACGGCCAGCAGGGCATAATACTGGGATTATTGATATTTTCTATTTCGTACGTTATTTGTTTTATTTTGGCAAATATTGGAATTAATAACAAATATTGCCAAGTATTGGCATATATTAGAATCAATTATGGCCCTCGAGTTTCAAGATTAAGGGGATAATTGATATTTTATTATGTCATTTGTTTTATTTTGGCAAATATTGGAATAATAACAAATATTGGCAAGTATTGGCATATATTAGAATCAATTATGGCCCTCAAGTTTAAAGATTAAGAGGATAATTGATATTTTATTATGTCATTTGTTTTATTTTTGAAAAGATTTTTTAAACTCATTATATTACGGGTATATCTTCTAATCTACAAAAATATAAGTAGTACTGTTATATCTTCCCATACAGTTTTAGAACTTTCATTTTGTCATATATTGATTCGATATCACGTTTGTTGCAAATTTGTTTACAAACGGGACCAGTATGTTTTATTCTTTTGAACTGCCTACGAAGATTATTTTGTGTAGCGATAACAGCGATTCTTAAACTTCTTTTCAGGAGCGTTAATTTAAATATTTAAATAGAATGCTTTGAATGATATTGTCATTTAAAATACTGTAGGAATTTGAACATAATTGTAAATTTTAAGTTCTTTATATTATACACCAGCAGTATACCCGTTCTTTGTACGGAATATATAATATGAAAAAACTTAAAATTCACAATCATGAGGAAATTCCTATAACATTCTAAACGGCATTGTTATTCAAAGCATTCTGTTAAAATATTTAAATGAATGCTCCTTAAAAGAAGTTTAAGAATCTCTCTTCTTACTATACAAAATTACTTCACAGGAAGATCTGAATAATGAAATGTCCTGGCCCGGCTTATAAACAAGTTTACAAAAATATCAAATTAAATCAATATATGCCAAACTAAAGGCAATAAAATTGTATGGAAAGATATACCCATACTACTTGTATTCGCGAATATTAGAAGACATGCACGTGTATTAAAAGATTACCCGTCTACAATATATGAGTTTCACAAATTTTTGTCAAAATAAAACAGATAACGTAATAAATTGAAAATATCAATAATAATTTTAATCTTTAAACCCGAAGGCCGTAATAAATGCCAATATCAAATTGAAAGCGAAAAAATTGTATACGAAGATATGTCTGTACTACTAAAGTATAACCATTTATTAGTGGAAGATTACCCGTACTGCATAACCGTTCTTCGTACAGAACATATAATAGCGTAAAAAAACATAAAATTTACTATCATGTGCAAATCCCTATACTATTTATTCAAAACATTCTACTAAAATATTTAAATTAATGCTCCTAAAAGAAGTTTAAGCATCACTGTTCTAGCCATACAAAAATTATCTTCACAGGCAGATCTGAAGAATAAAAACATACTAGCCCCGTTTGTAAACAAATTTACAAAATATATGAAATTGAATCAATATATACCAAAATGAAAGCGCTAAAATTGTATGAAAGATATAACCGTACTACTTATTTTCTCGTAGAAGATATACCCATGTATATACAGAAAAATACCCGTACTACAACATATGAATATCAACCGTTTTTGCGAAAATAAAACAGGTGACTTCATAACTTGAAAATATCAATAATCCTAGTAATTTTTAAACCTGAAGGCCGTAATTGATATAATCCAGTCAAAAACGCAATTTCCATCAAATTTATTTGATATACATTTCTTTTTTATTTAAACCGGAAAAGATTTAATAAAAATCGTCTGTCGCATAAAAAGATTGAAATAAAATCCATTACTAAGCGACATGATATCATTTTCTTCAAATAAATTTACGGGAAAAAATATCGTCTGCATAATGCTATGTCTATAGAAGGTTTAACTGTGTGGAAGGTTTAATTAATTTCTCAACAACCCCTGGTCCCAGAAACTCTAAACATGGACTAATTTTCAATTGGGGCTATTCCAAGACTACCCACTAAATTTCATGAAATACGGTTCAGCCGTTCTCCAGTGCTGATGAGATAAACATACAGACAGACAGATTTACAATTTTATTAACACTTTACAACATAGTTGAAAAATGTTTATGACTTTGTTCATTTTGGCTGTATGTCTGTCCATCTGTCCGCTAACACGATAACTGCCGTAAAAATGACTTTATAAAAATGAAATTTTAGTATGTTGTTCAGACGATCTGTGGGACCTATGGGAATATAAATGAATAATATCACCCAATTAGTTTTGGATTGCACCCAGGTTGAAAAATGAAATACATTGAACCTTATGGAACCTAATTATTCAAGCATTTTTTAAGCGAATTTAAAATTCACAAACTGCTTCGAAAGTTTTAGGAAATATACAATTTATCCCATAAAAATATAAAAAAAATTCAGCAAAATATATTAGGTAGTTTTTTAAATAAAAATTAAAATAATAATTACACCCATATCATATCAAGAGATCACGTGACCCACTTCACAATAAAATATGGCATCCATCTTGTGTCAAAATCATGATTTATAAAGTTCTTTTTAATTTATATTTACTGCTGTATCAGTCTTAAAGCCGCTTTATTTTTGCTTAATCTCTGTACATCTATATTATAAAACAAGGTAATTACAATATATTTGAGTTTAAATGATCAATGCCACCCATCTTGTGTCAAAATCGTGATATTTAAAATTATTTTTAATTAACACTTTACAATAAAGTTGAAAAGTGTTTATGGCTTTGTTAACACTTTACAACAAAGTTGAAAAGTGTTTGTGACTTTGTTCATTCTGTCTGTCTGTCTGTATGTCTGTCTGTCTGTCTGTCCGTTAGCACGATAACTGCTGTAAAAATGACTTAATCAAAATGAAATTTTAGTATGTTGTTCACCAATGGGAATATAAATGAATAATATCACCCAATTAGTTTTGGATTGCACCCAGGTTGAAAAATGAAATACATTGAACCTTATGGAACCTAATTATTCAAACATTTTTTAAGCGAATTTAAAATTCACAAACTGCTTCGAAAGTTTTAGGAAATATACAATTTATCCCATAAAAATATAAAAAAAATTCAGCAAAATATATTAGGTAGTTTTTTAAATAAAAATTAAAATAATAATTACACCCATATCATATCAAGAGATCACGTGACCCACTTCACAATAAAATATGGCATCCATCTTGTGTCAAAATCATGATTTATAAAGTTCTTTTTAATTTATATTTACTGCTGTATCAGTCTTAAAGCCGCTTTATTTTTGCTTAATCTCTGTACATCTATATTATAAAACAAGGTAATTACAATATATTTGAGTTTAAATGATCAATGCCACCCATCTTGTGTCAAAATCGTGATATTTAAAATTATTTTTAATTAACACTTTACAATAAAGTTGAAAAGTGTTTATGGCTTTGTTAACACTTTACAACAAAGTTGAAAAGTGTTTGTGACTTTGTTCATTCTGTCTGTCTGTCTGTATGTCTGTCTGTCTGTCTGTCCGTTAGCACGATAACTGCTGTAAAAATGACTTAATCAAAATGAAATTTTAGTATGTTGTTCACCAATGGGAATATAAATGAATAATATCACCCAATTAGTTTTGGATTGCACCCAGGTTGAAAAATGAAATACATTGAACCTTATGGAACCTAATTATTCAAACATTTTTTAAGCGAATTTAAAATTCACAAACTGCTTCGAAAGTTTTAGGAAATATACAATTTATCCCATAAAAATATAAAAAAAATTCAGCAAAATATATTAGGTAGTTTTTTAAATAAAAATTAAAATAATAATTACACCCATATCATATCAAGAGATCACGTGACCCACTTCACAATAAAATATGGCATCCATCTTGTGTCAAAATCATGATTTATAAAGTTCTTTTTAATTTATATTTACTGCTGTATCAGTCTTAAAGCCGCTTTATTTTTGCTTAATCTCTGTACATCTATATTATAAAACAAGGTAATTACAATATATTTGAGTTTAAATGATCAATGCCACCCATCTTGTGTCAAAATCGTGATATTTAAAATTATTTTTAATTAACACTTTACAATAAAGTTGAAAAGTGTTTATGGCTTTGTTAACACTTTACAACAAAGTTGAAAAGTGTTTGTGACTTTGTTCATTCTGTCTGTCTGTCTGTATGTCTGTCTGTCTGTCTGTCCGTTAGCACGATAACTGCTGTAAAAATGACTTAATCAAAATGAAATTTTAGTATGTTGTTCACCAATGGGAATATAAATGAATAATATCACCCAATTAGTTTTGGATTGCACCCAGGTTGAAAAATGAAATACATTGAACCTTATGGAACCTAATTATTCAAACATTTTTTAAGCGAATTTAAAATTCACAAACTGCTTCGAAAGTTTTAGGAAATATACAATTTATCCCATAAAAATATAAAAAAAATTCAGCAAAATATATTAGGTAGTTTTTTAAATAAAAATTAAAATAATAATTACACCCATATCATATCAAGAGATCACGTGACCCACTTCACAATAAAATATGGCATCCATCTTGTGTCAAAATCATGATTTATAAAGTTCTTTTTAATTTATATTTACTGCTGTATCAGTCTTAAAGCCGCTTTATTTTTGCTTAATCTCTGTACATCTATATTATAAAACAAGGTAATTACAATATATTTGAGTTTAAATGATCAATGCCACCCATCTTGTGTCAAAATCGTGATATTTAAAATTATTTTTAATTAACACTTTACAATAAAGTTGAAAAGTGTTTATGGCTTTGTTAACACTTTACAACAAAGTTGAAAAGTGTTTGTGACTTTGTTCATTCTGTCTGTCTGTCTGTATGTCTGTCTGTCTGTCTGTCCGTTAGCACGATAACTGCTGTAAAAATGACTTAATCAAAATGAAATTTTAGTATGTTGTTCACCAATGGGAATATAAATGAATAATATCACCCAATTAGTTTTGGATTGAACCCGGGTTGAAAAAATGAAATACATTGAACCCTATGGGACCTAATTTTTCAAACATTTTTTAAGCGGATTTAAAATTCACAAATTGCTTCGAAAATTTTAGGTAATATTCAAATTATCCCATAAAATATATAACAAGAAAGATCAATCATGCTTAAAGCATTGATTATGAAACACTTTCCAACTTCAATGCAATTTTATTTAAAAAAGTCGAAAATGTGCAATACATTCCTCGGTAATATTTTTAAACTTATCACAATACTACATTGATTTATTATATTTGAAAACTTAAATTTTCATTGAAAAAAATGAACTTCATTCAAATGACGGCATTTAAATATAAACTGCCTGGCTTAAATATCTCTAAAATGCAATACATTCCACGGTAATATTTTTAAAACTATCATAATACTACGATAATTTATTATATTTGAAAACTTCATCAAAAACAACTGAAATAAATTCAAATGACGTCATAGAAAAATAACACGCCTGGATCTCTGTATAAAAGCAGGATTTCATTCATAACTTTCTCCATTTCATTCATCACAATACTATAATAATTTATTTTATTTAAAAATTAAGACCATGGAGCTACAATTCATGAACTTTATGCTTAAAACTTCATCGAAAAAAATCGTCCTTCTGTTTATAAAATCAATTAATATTTCATTCATATCAGCCATGCAGACTCCATGGACTGAATTATTTTGTGTTAAAGAAATACAGTAATTCTAATACAACTCATTCTACATATTTTGCTGTTTACATTTTATATAGGTGAAAAATAGGCTTAGTTGTAGAAATAATCAAATTTGAATGAGAATTTAAAGTCAAATATATTGTCATTGTGTTGTTTTAGTATGTAGATGCACATAATTTAAGCAAAAATAAAGTAGTTTTAGGACGGATACAACACTCAATATGAATTAAAAAGAACTTTAAAAAATCACGAATTTGAAACAAGATGGATGCCATATATCATTTTGAAGTGGGTCATGTGATCGTTTCATATCATGGTCACGTAATCGTTTCATATAAGATGTGTAATTATTATTTTAATTTTTATTTAAAACACTACTGAATATATTTCGCTGAATTTTTTTTTTTATATGTTTTATGGAACAATTTGACTATTACCTAAAATTTTCGAAGCAATTTGTGAATTTTAAATCCGCTTAAAAAATGTTCGAAAAATTAGGTCCCATAGGGCTCAATGTATTTCATTTTTTCAACCCGGGTTCAATCCAAAACGAATTGGATGATATTATTCATTTATATTCCCATAGGTCCTACAGACCGTCTGAACAAGATACTAAAATTTCATTTTGATTAAGTCATTTTTACGGCAGTTATCGTGCTAACGGACAGACAGACAGATAATCAGTAGTTTTTTAAATAAAAATTAAAATAATAATTACACCTTTTATATGAAGAGATCACGTGACCATTTTATGAAGAGATCACGTGATCCACTTCAAAATGGAATATGGCATCCAACTTGTCTCAAAATCGTTATCTTTAAAGTTCTTTTTAATTTATATTGAGTGTTGTATCTGTCCTAAAACCGCTTTATTTTTGCTTAAATTATGTGCATCTACATACTGAAACAACGCAATTACAATATATTTGAGTTTAGATGATCATCAAACTTTTATTATTTCTACAACGAAGTCTATTTTTCACATAAGTAAAATGTAAACAGCAAAATATGTAGAATAAGTTGTAGAATAATTGATGCACTTCTTTAACGCAATATTATTTAGCTCATGGAGACTGCATAGCTGATATGAATGAAATATTCATTGATTTTACAGAGAGAAGGACGATTTTTTTGGATGAGGTTTTAAGCATAGAGTTTAATTACTTGCAACACTATGGTCTTAAGTTTTTAAATAAAATAAATTATTATAGTATTGTGATGATTGAAATGAATTGGAAAATGTTTATGAATGAAATACTTTTTTTATAGAGAGAGCCAGGCGTGTTATTTTTTCTATGACGTCATTTGAATTAATTTCAGTTGTTTTCGATGAAGTTTTCAAATTTAATAAATTATCGTAGTATTATGATAATTCTAAAATTATTACCGAGGAATGTATAACATTTTAGGGATGTTTAAACCAGGCAATTTATATTTCAATGCCGTCATTTGAATGAAGTTCATTTTTTTCGATGAAGGTTTAAGTTTTCAAATATAATACATTAATGTAGTATTGTGATAAGTTTTAATATATTACCGAGGAATGTATTGCATTTTAGACTTGTTTAAATAAAATTGCATTAAAGTTGGAAAGTGTTTCATAATCAATGCTTTAAGCATGATTTATCTTTCTTGTTATTTATATTTTTTCTCGATTTTCTTTTCAATGTGTGACAATTAAGGTTTCGGCTAATGGTCACTTATATAAAATAAATATATTTAAATTCAATGAAACAGCTACAGTTTTAAAGGTAAGTGTATAATAAATAATTTAAAATAACATTTAAAGTAATTTAAAGTGGATTTGGAATATTTTTTCAAAGTTAAAATCTTTAAAGTGCTTTTTCTCAGTTCGTGTTTTTTCAGTTTATCAATATGTTCAAAATGCTAAAACTTAAATATATATTTCTCAATTAACTTGATTTTTTTTCTGGATGTTCATTATAGTGCATTTTATGAAACTAAGGATCGTATTTGTAATAAAATCAAAAGTTTTTTTTTTAAAAATAGATATGTACAAAAAAACTCAATCTTTTGTTGAATTTTTACATATGTATCAACATTTTATTTTTTTTCTCTCAAACTTGTTAACTTTTTGAAATCCGATCCTTAAAGTTATAGAGGACAGACACTTCAAAGAACATTATAAAAAAAATTGTTGCAAAAAGTTAGAAATTGTAGGAGAAGATAGGTTTTAAAAATTATTTAAATTTTCAACAAAAAATTAAATTTTTCAAATTGTATCAGTAAAATTGTCTTTTTTCTTGATGAAATAATTTTCCCTAATAAAATCATTTAATAATATGCATAAAAAGTATTGTAAAATGCTTAAATAAAAAAAATTGTTCAAAGGGTACCGAGTCCCCTTAAAACAACTGGTGTTCTTAAGCATGGGCAACTGAAACTGGATTTTCTGCTTTAATATTGCACTTTGTGTACAAAGGTGCTTTTGAGAGGTACTTGACGGCGCTACGAACAATTGGCGTATTTAGAGAAAGATCGCACCGTAGGCTTAAGGGAAACCGATTGGTCTAACAGACGTATCAATAGCCATGTTGACCGGAGCGATATGGTAGTAGGTCGGTGTTCGCGACAGTGGATCAGGGAAGACACATGTAACCATTGCAAAGGCTCAGGACGCCCCAGACAGACAACTGCTTGAGAGGACCGTGCAGTCAGCAGAGAAGTTAGATCCACACCAATGGCGTCGCTATCCCAAATCTCCTCCCAAATTTTGCATATCTCTTCAAACGATCCATACATGCCCAGTTTTGCGGCTGTAGCTCAATTTTTTATGGATGTATATATTTTTTTGCAGCAGTGTATATTTCAAAAGCCTTCTAGAGCCAAAATTTTGGAAAATACCTTAGTGTTTTTATACACATTTTAAAAAAAAATTTATACAATTTTGAATTCAACATTTTTTCCACATTCATTTTCAAAATCTGACATTTGTTGTTATTGTTGTTGTCGTGTCCCAAACATTACATTTAAGGAAGAATGAGTGCACTGCTTCTGTTTAGTCTAATGACCCGGGGCACCCGAAGGCAGAAGTCTGACTTCTGCCCCAAATAAGGCATTACGACATCCATGCCCGCAGGCGGGACTCGAACCCGCAATCTGGCAGCCGAGCCATCACGAGGAAACGCCTGCCTCTTTGACCGCTCGGCCACCACATCGGCAAAATCTGACATTTCATTGTTACAAATGGCGTTTATATTTCAAAAGAAATAAATATATATGAATCATTTAAACCATTAAGAATAATTTTATTTGCTGTCTAGAGAGCTAATATTGAATCCATGGAGTTTGTGAGAGCTCTATGACTGAATCTATTTTTGAGACTTTCGTTATCGTTGGCGCTTGAAGTCATGAGCAGAGCTGGTTTGAGACTTTTGAGAGAAATTTGAGATTTGTATTAGACGATCGTATCAGAATAGTAGTGGAAAAATAAAAACTTTGTCTGCAATTGGGCCAATTATGCTATGATTATTGAATTTGTGATTTTTTTTTTTGTATCCGTTGCAGAGGCACAATTTTGATCATACCACCACCACCCTCGTATTTCTCATTGGCATTTTGATCTATATTAGCCTCTGTAGCTCCAATTAATGTGAATTTTTTACTGTTATCTAAGTGGTATCATGCCCGTTATACGAGTGTACACGGATTGCATGAAGTTTGAAATGCAAATTCTATGTTTTTTGCGAAAGATAATGCAATTGTGTTATGATTGTTGAAATTGCGATTTAATTTGTGTCCAGTGGTTCCACACGACCCGCTCACGCTATATTTAGACCCACTTTTGTTGCTTTACGACTTTTGCGTCTGTGCAAGAAGGGTGAGTAGGAAGCAAGGGCCTTTTAAAAATCTTAGTTTTCATCTATTTTAGAAACACTTGCTCTGATTTTGATGCAATTTTCACGTTGTATTTTCTACTTTGCAATGGACCCACTCCACCTATGCACCCTAAACTTTGACGTATTTTTGTTGCTTTGCGACTTTTCGCCAAAAAATTAATTGCTGTAAAAACTGGTTGCTATATTTAGTGACCATTTACAAGCAAAGCCCGCTAGTAACTTATAAATTATATTTGAAATATAAATATTTAACTTTAGATATGTAGAATATATATAGTGCAATGTTTTCTTTATGAACGGTAAAATTTTTATTTTTCTTACTGAAAAAATAAATTAATTAAAAATCATTTTTCTCAAATTATTAAAATTGCCCTCTGTCTCCCTTATTATTATGATGGTTTCCCCAAAATCAATATTATCGATAAGCTATTGGAAGAAAAATGGCCTTTCTGGTCACCTAAGCTAAAATTCTGCGAAATAATATGCAATAGCTTTTCATTTTATCACTGTAAAACATATTTTATCCCATTATTTTCTTTAACATAAAAGATTAACTTATAATTTTGTCCTGAATTCTTATAATCAGATTAATTAGTTTCAAAGGAAATGTTTGTTTTATAACCCCCGTAAAATATTTATACAACATTCAGATAGGGCGCGGTAGCCCAGTGGTTAGCGCTCTGGAGTTGCACTCGGTAGGCCCGGGTTCGATTCCAGCCACTGCCAAAACTGCCGCCGTGTTCACGCGGCGGAGTACGATCACGTTAAACATGTGGGTCCGTAAGTCCTTCCGAGAGGTTGGTGGTAGGGGAAGAAGGGTACGATCCCTGTGGATGCCTCCCCCACTGGGTTCCGGTCTAAATTGGGTGGCACTTCCCGGCTGTCCAAACAGTTACCTTACACCTTTCTGGTAGGTCGGACGATCTGGGTCTCAACATTAACAAAATTCAGATTGATGTCCGTTCGCGCATGAATATGGGATTGGGCACATACCAAGAGGGGAACACACAAACCACAATGAAATTTTATCTTTTGATTGTTTCAGAAGGTCATTCGTTCTAAATAAAATTTCTCTATTCATTTTTCATTGTTGCGGGTGTGAAAAAAATCATCTACGGGAAAACCTCTTTAGACATTGTCATATGTTAAAAGATTGTTTGTTTGGAATGTACTTCAAAATGAATAAGACTGAATGAACCATTGAAGAAAATATATTTCAAAGAACCATTGAAAAGGAATGATTTTCACGTGGAAACTCATATAATTATTAAACTTTTGCCGTTCTGATGCAGAGACAACTGGTCATATCATAATTCTGTAGTCTCTTATTGACTAAATGACCTCCTGTTTCGGCGGAGCCAATTCAGGACCAGTGACTCAGGAAAGAACGAAGAAAGACACAAGACGAGAGAGCAAAGTTTATTACAAGAAAGCATCGAGGACCCAGAAGGCGGAAGACTGACTTTATCCTCAAGAAACATCCATGCCTTATTCGGGATTCGAACCCCAGCCCACAAGACAGCAGCTGAAGACGCTATCCACTTCACTGCCTGGGCGGCACTGTAGTCTCTAATATATAGAAGTGGTTGGTATTGAAACAAAATGTGTAGAATTCTTAATCCTGTCCTGGTGTTGAATGTAAAGTTCGTACCTCAGGGCATCATTTCTGAACTCTAAAAGTGTCACGGCTCAAACGCGAATAACAAGAAATCAATTCCAAACAGCCAAGGATGCACTCAAGGACAGATTATAAGAGGCCAAACACACAGTTTATTTATTCACTGAAAATTGAGACTTCTCTTTGAACATAAAGAACTAAATTAGGTAGAACTTTTACCATAGACAGTTACCTAAACTACACATAAATGGACACTAGACGTTTAATAGCAATACCCATACCTCAATCTTTCGTCTTCACCCTCATGTAACCCACAATGCATCTTGTCTATAGAAAATAGACCCTCAACGGATCATGATTTCTTAGTTTCATGTAATTACTATAGTTGACAATCCTGGTCTAGGCATCCATTACTTCCTGTGAATAGAAGAACTTCGTAGAGTGAATCACTTGTGGAATCCGTCCTTTGCTCAGGAAGTTCCTGAGTGGTACTTCCAACCGAAGCTCGTAATAGGCTCTTACTAAACAGAAAACTCATAATAAGATGAAAATTAAAGAAATGATAACTAAAAGGTAGGTTATCGGGACTTCACAAATGTACCAAAATTTTGAAAAAGATTACACATTCGAACAAAATTGTATGAAAAATTATAAAAACTTAATTTAAA
The DNA here is from genome assembly GCA_951213105.1 of Amaurobius ferox. Taxonomy (NCBI): domain Eukaryota; kingdom Metazoa; phylum Arthropoda; class Arachnida; order Araneae; family Amaurobiidae; genus Amaurobius; species Amaurobius ferox. The sequence goes on from OX578133.1 coordinate 47,322,243, forward strand.
ACAAGAAATATGTAGAGGGGCCCTTCATATGGTAGCAAAAGTTGTAAACACGTCATTTTTGGCGCAACTATTAACCATTTTCATTTTCTTTTGTATATTTACTTCGTACAGTCATACTAATTTTCGGAAAACCGGAAGTGTGATCTCCAGAACAGGAAATGGAAATCCTTAGTGAACTCCCTGCTTCTCTGGAATTCGATACAGAATTCATATCTTCATCTTAGTTCTATCTATAGATAGTCCTAAGGAATAGATGTTTCAAAGAATTTTTTTGAATCGAAAGTAAATTAAAACCGAAATAATTTGAACCGGAAGTAAAATTAAAAATAATCTCCTCATTCCTTTGGAATTTAATGCTGAATCAGTCATCGTCTAAGATCTATTTATAGTCAATTTTGAAAATTACATGTTTCAAGATTGGTTTTTTGAACCGGAAGTGGAGAAAGAACTTTAAGTTGAAATCCTTAATAAACCCCCACCTCACCAGAATTTGCTGCTGAATCCATATTAGTCATCGTCTAAAATCTATCTATAACAGATTCCAAGGTATATGTGTTTCAAAGAAAATGTAAATTTTGGAATAGGAAGTGACATCGCCAGAAACAGAAGTAAAAATTCTTAGTAAGGTCCTATACTCCCTCCAAAATTTAATGCTGAATCCATATCAGTCTGAGCTCTACCTGCAACCATTCCTGAAAAATAGATGTATCGAGGAAAATTTTTGAACCGGAAGTGAAATTTCTTAATGAACCAACCTACCAACCTCCTACATAATTTGATGCTGAATCCATATCAATTATCATCCAAACTTAATCTGCAGGTCAAACTGGATTTTCGGAAACATTTCTCCTGGTGTAAGAAGACCGTAACTGAGCGCATGAAAAATTGTTCTTTTACAGTCCAATTTCTTTTTACATTTCTCTAATGACTACAACTTTAAGAAACTCGTCATGTATTTAAAAGTGAGTTTACAAATTTTCGATAACCTACCAGAGCTTACTTTTAGGACAGTTCATACATCGCTTAACAGTTTCAAACAATTCATCTAATAGATTTAATAATTATTCTAGTTGAATTGAGTTGAGAAACATGTAATTGTAAAAGGGAAAATTTAGAATAATGGGAGACATAACAAGAAAATAGAAACTCAAACATATCAGTCGCTGTTATTTTATTATTCTTATTAAAATATTTGCAATAAAAACTTAGAAACTTAATATAAAAAATTATCACTGTTCTGCTTACATTCATTTTTACGTATTGACTATTAAGTATACATGAAGCTCAGTGTAAAACGAAAATGTAAAATGAATCTGTAAATATTGTATAAAGTAAATCTCACTAAAACCTGTCTGAAAATAATAGGTAGTTTTTAAATATAATTATAAGCTTAATTTATTAAATTTTGATTCATAACGTAGGGTATATGAATATTTGAAGGTCACTACCAAAGGCGTACTTATTGAATACAATAAAAGCGGTTTTGTCCATTAAACGATAACGCAATTATGCCCTCAAATTAGCCCCCTTTGGGGGCATCACTTCACCAGATGCAAGGGCTGAACACAACACCGCAAGACTGACAAAATATTTAATTTCTTGTTGACTTTTACCGAAAAATATTATCAGACTGTATTAAACTTATTACATAATTATTTAGTTCCGAGTCTC
>OX578133.1:47328913-47391413 GCA_951213105.1 Amaurobius ferox
AATATGCTTTTGTAAGAAACCCTTATTTGGAGTGTAAGAGAGGAATTCTTATTAAGTGTAAAAATGAAACATAAAATTTTCTTAATAATTACTGATTAACAATTAAATTAAATATATACCTACAGTTTACCCTTTTAAATATATACCTATAGTAAATAATTTCAATGCTTCAGTGAGTAGCATAACATTATGTACACTTTATACATCTCAATAAGCAAGAGAAAAGGCTAAATTCCTAATAGAAATATTTATCCAGTGAAAATATTTTTGGCCGGTACATTTTTGGGGCCTACTTGCCACTGGCCAGTAACCGAAATTCTTAATCTGCAGCTTTACTTAGTATCCCTTCTTTGGGAACATGACCATACAGGAATTTTCCTATCCCCGACAGAGAAAATTACTACCCGTTATAAAATTTTTCAATATCAAATTACGAAATACTACTATAAAAGTAAAATGAAACCGTAAATGAATGCCAACTGTGATGTTTATTTAGTTCATTTGCACCAGCATTAATGCTGCAGATAAGAAAATAGTAATCCGAGTTGTTTTCGCTGGATTAGCTCAAGTCCGCAGTCAATCATGGTTAAAATTATGAATATCTATTCATCAGCGAGTCAAATTCAGCTGTGTGCTATGAAATTAGACATCTGCACAGGCTCGAGCTTGACGCATGAGCGTAGGCCCGACCAGTTAGCCTGAGTCTCAAACCGGGCCAGACTCGGGTTTATTTTCTAAAACATCGAGTCGGACCAGGACGGGACGAATATGTTTAATTTTGTAAAAAAATTAAATGTATTTTAATAGAGCACATGAAATTATTGCGTTGATATTTAGTTTTGTAAAGATAAATGTTTAAAAAAAACCAATGTTCATGTTAATTCTTCGAACAAAAATTCATGTATTAACACTTTTGAAGACTAATAATTTCGGGCCGGACTGGGCCGAGACTCGTTGATTTTCGTGCTCGGCTGGGATCGTTTTCCACATTACAAAATTTCTTCGGGCTTGGGTCAGGTTTAAGCACTTGTACTGAAGGGGCAGGGCGGATGAAACTCTGAAATTTCGGCCTAAGCAGACCTCTAATATATGTTACGGGCAATGTTGTGAATTCAAACATTGTCAACATTTAGCGAATTCACATCGTTGCCGGTAATTACAGATATTACTTTCCATAATCAGCCTAGTGATGACTAAAGGAAATGTCTCAAATTACTTCGCTTTTTTATGCTTTTACAAAGCTCGTTGCCTTTTTTTTATATAGGATTTTGAAACTATGATATTTTTGTTGAAGACGTATCTAAATTAACCTTTAGATGGCTAAGTGGGGTCATCTTATCACCTCAGCCCCAGTTTGCCAGTTTTCACTGAATATCTAATTGAAAGAGAATAAGCAATTTCAATATATTTTAGCTGAGTTTTAACTATTTTATAATGTACTCTAAGATTATGTCCCCCTCCAGAAAAAAATGATAAAAAATATCCCCCCCCCCAAAAAAAAAAATTATTCTTAAGTTGAAGTCACTAATCGACCCTACGTGATCTTTAATGATATACAATTGTTTTAAATGTTGTCATCAGCCCGAATATTTTACAGAGCTCTTTGGAAGAGTGTAAGTGACTGATCGTGAAAGCTCTTGAGTCGTAAGAAAGGTACATAATTTTAATTGACTATTTTTTGAGGAGTTAGGAATGATTTTGGTAAAAGCACTACACAACAAACGGAATGGCTATAAAAGTACATTACGAATAGAATTAGGTTGATCTTAGAAACTAAAAATGAAGAAGAACTCGATAAGCTTGCAGTGAAACCATAAACTTTTACCTTGAAGATTTAGGCAAAATACACCGACAATTTATTTTCGATACAAAATACAAAATACATAAGTTTTAGGGCATAAAATACAAAATACAAAGTACTTTTCAAATTTTAAAAATTCGAAATACAAAATATATGTATTTTCAAAATACATTCTAAATACAAAATACATTTTTAAAAAAATTAAACATTGCTGTGTGTTAGACTGGATTGCATTTTCAATGCAAAACAGCATTTGTCATTCATTTTATTGAAAATAAGCAAGCCTTTTATGTTTGTTAAATATTAACATTGGCATTTTAAAATGATTAGAATGTATAAAAACTGTATGACTTTAAAGACAAAACTCTTTGAAATTTTAAATCTCCATGGTAATAAAGTAAAAACGAATAAAGAAAATAAATGAATCTATAGGAAAACACATTTCATAAAACAAAGATATAATAAATAAAAAAAAATTATGAAGAAACTTGGCAAATTCACTTCATTTTTGACGGAACTGCTAAGTATTTTAATTCTCTTTTGCATACATATTTCATACAGTCATTGGAATTTCCAGAAAAACGGAAGTGGCATCTCCAAGAATAAAATTAGAAATCCTTAGTTAACCCCACATCCCTCTCTAGAATATTGAATCCATACGTCGAATCCATATCATTCATCATCTAAACACTATCTGTAGCAAATTTTTAGAAATAAATGAAAAAAAATTTAGTCGGAAGTGAAAATAAATAATAAAAAAATAATAATAAAACAAATACAGAAGGGGAATTATTCATTGAAAGCTTAACCCGTTTCCCGAATTTAATGCTGAATTCATATTAGTCATTATCTCAGCTCTATCTATAGTCAATCTTCAGAAATAAAGTTTTAAGAAAAATTTTTGAACCGAAAATGGAAAAGAAACTAAAAGTGAAAATTCTTAGTGAACCACTTCACCTCCTCCAAAATTTGATTTTGAATCCATATTAGTTATAGAGCAAGCTTTATGTGTAGACAATATTGAAATATAGACATTTCAAGTAAAATAAAAATTTTGAACAGGAAATGAAAAAAAGAAACGTAAAAATCCTTAGTGATTATCTACCCCCTCCGGTATATGATGATACAGTTATCGTCATATACCGGAGGGAATAGGATAATCAATCATTAAGATAATCAGTAGGATAAATCAGTCATTATCTGAGCTTTATCCATAGCAGATCACGAGAAACACATATTTCAAGGAAACATTTTTCTGAAAATAATATTGCAAAGTTTTTTCTACCAATTAAATTTATTACCTAATATTGCGCAACTACGATTGAACGAAAGCCAAGGGACAAGCAAAAATATTCGTTAAATTGAGATACTAATGCATAAAACTAAAATCTTACCCTTAGATGCTTTTTAAAATTGGATCCATTTATAACTGCATATTTTGGTTTGCATAATTAGCACTATGACTCAACTTTTCTATCATCATCAATAGATATCTCTATGAAACATTTTGAATCTAATACTGCATGCCGTGCACATTAATTTCCTTGATACATTTTCATAACGAGCAGAAGCATCTGCATCTTTTCTCATGTCTTGTAATAACTAACTGCATTGCTACTCTTTAACTTACATAACAGAAAAAAATGAATGCACCAGAACTCGGATTGCTTATCTTTCTGTTTATACAAAGAATGCAACTTCAAGCTCTCTTCTTACCCTTTTCCTTTACATATATAGACAGAAAAGAGCCATCTACCAAACAACACCATTATATGAAAGTAAAGTTTATAACAAAAATTAAATATTTCAGAGACAATAAACACCTCAATAATTAACCTCTTTATCGGCAGCTTGAAAAAATATGTTTAGATTAACTCTTAGAAATGAATTCAATGACTAGACAAAATACAGATTAGAAATCTTTTCTCTTTTGAAAATCGTTTACTTGCGGTTTAAACATCTTCCGAAGAAATATATTTTGAGTATTTTAAAAATACAAAATATTTTAAAAATGTATTTTCGATGCATTATCAAAATATTTCACTCTTTTTCAGTTTAAAATACAAAATAAATTTATTTTTAAAATATATTTCAAATATATGTATTTTCGTACTGCCCAACTCTGAATCTTGTGTGTCCCAGAACACGTGACAAAAAACTACTAAGAAGTGTGATAAGTGCAATCGATTTGTTTGTAATAATCTTGCCACTGTCAGAAAAAACAACAATATGCAATTAATCTAATAATTAAAATAATTAAGTTCACCTGAGCATATACATATTTTGAAAACATAATCCTATTGCCTATTTTTATATTTGGAGTATTTTATAAAGCTACATTCCATTGTCTAGTATAAAGCATCTTTTATATACAGTGAAACCTGTGAAGTTGACCACCTTTGTAAGTTGACCACTTGTCTAAGTTGATCTAATTGACCAGGAACGGAATGGCTTAATCATTTTAACATTGAGTGTTTGAGTGAACCCTTTATAAGTTGACCACCTGTCTAACTTGTATGTTGACCAGGTAATTGGGTAGAATTTGTCACAAAGCATAGCTCAAAACCTTTGTAAGTTGACCACTTCCAGAATTTTCCAGGCTGCAGAAAATTGTGAGAATGTGGCAAAATTTGACAAAGAAGTGACAGTCTTAGACGCAGTCCGATGCATTTATGAAGCATGGAAAAATCTATCAGAAAACACGATTGTTAAGTGTTTCAAGTATGCGGGATTTCTCTCTATGTGATCTCATTCATCTCTTCTGAGTACCAAGTGATAGAGTGTTTCAAATTGGAGTCACTGGATGAAGAACTAAAGTGCCTTCCTGAAACGTGCAGAAAAGAGTTATCCGATGCTTGTCAAAATTTTGCATCTGTCAAAATCTTGAAACCCATGATATTGAATCTCCATTTGTTGCTACATTGAGCAAGAGTGATTATGACAGGTTTTCTTCGGAGGACGAGGAAAAAACAGATGTAGAACTTCCTACACACGAAAGTGCAATGCAATGTGTCAAAAAATTAGAACTGTATGCTTTTATGCAAAATACGCCAGAACACATTAAGGCTGTGTTTAATCTGCACAGTAAAATAGAAATACAATGGGCATCTGGAATCAGAAAAAAAAACTCCTCTGACACAGTACTTTTCTGAACAATAGAAATGGATTACTGCATCAATCTGATCCAATGAATTCAAATACAGCATGTGAGTAGCCGTTACATATTACATATAAAAGTAGGTGTATGCTTATTCCTTGATTCACATTTTAAGTATGTACGTACATACATAAGTATTTTGTAACAGTAATTACAATATTTAATTAAAACCATTGGCTCATTAGTATTTTATATATGTTAAAAGAAAAGTATTTTAAAATGCTTTATTGAAGGGAAAAATAAAATTTCATCACACTGTCTATGTTGGACACCTGTCTAAATTGGACACATGTCTAAATTGGACACTTTTAGGGGGAACCGTGAGTGTCCAACTTATACAGGTTTCACTGCATCATTAAATGTCCTTAAAACTAACTATTGGGTTTTATTTCGTATTGTAAGTAAAGCAGTGCTATTACAACTGGGGTCACTGATTGACCCTACAAGCTCATCCGTGTTTAAAATTCACCTAGCCGTCCGAAGATTAATAAAGCAGATATGAGAATGCCAATGGAAATATTTCTATGGCATTAGTAAATTTGAAAAAAATTAACACCTTTTATCTCAGAATGGTGTTTTTCAGGACACATCATTCTGCCATAAAAATTCCATGCTGACGAGCGCATAAGCGCAAAACCAGTCCATGCATACTATTATCTGCAATGGAAGCGCAATCCTAACAAACGAACTTATCCCTTTCGAAATTTTAGCAATTCTCCTTTAAGCTTTGACAACGAGTGTCTAATCTCAGAAAACCCAAAATTATCAGCATTTCCCGGATTCACAATATTGCTCAATTAGCCTGGCAATGTCTTGATTTCGAGTCAGATCTTCCCGACCATTGACGCCCATTTCCAACGTCGCCTGGAATTGTCAACAATCCCTAGATTTACAGCATTTCTCGTATCACATAAAGAAGCAATGCAATTTAGTGAAATCGATATTTCTAATGTAATCCCAGGACTGAATTCCTGGGAAAGGCTTTTTGTATAATTGAATCCATTATACAAGTGAGAAATTCACTTGTGCAGTTTATGTGTTTTCTACGTGATTTCGCATATTCTATAGCGTTTTTAAGGCACGAAAATTCTGAATGAATAGATTGCGTTATAGCAAAAGCGTAAAAAAAGGGGGGAAAGATACGAAACTCATGAAGAAACATAATAAAATAAGGAAATAAAAAAAAATCAATTTCGCATGCTAAATCTTTTCTTCTGAATTAAATAGCCTAACTCTGCTGCATTTTATATGCTTAAATATATTATATATATGTCATGATGCCTTGTGAACAAATCGAGGACACGCGTTTTAAGAAAGAAATAACTTTTAATGAAATTAATACAGGCAGGCTGTCCATACACGTACGTGTCTGACTCGCCAGTCCGGCTCGGCGAGCCTTACCGTAAGTTTAGAATATTAATATTGAAAAATAAAATAACATTCAATAGTTACATTTGATACTAACTCTGTACAACATATCTCATCTAACGTCCATCTACTACCTGGAACAAGACTCATAAAACTGAGCCGTCAGCCCGGCATACAGTCAGCTTTGATGTCATTGGAAGAAAATTTCGTTGTCAAATTACAGAAAATGATTAAAGATTAAATTACAGAATAAAAAATCTGATCTGGGCAGTTCAGGACTTTTCCTACAGGCTCAAATTTATTTCCTCTTTCTTTCTTTCATAATTTATTAAACTGAGTTTAATTGAGCAAAATTCCACGAATAATTATTGAAATTACACTGAATTAGCACTTTTAATTCAATTCTCATTTTCACTTAGTAAATGGATGTACTTTTAAAGGCGACTTTACAAAAACACAAAGTAATGAATTATTTCGAGAACGGTTATTCCTAGAGCAATGGGGTTGGTCTTATTCTTTTTGACGTAAAAAATTACGTACGGCATAAACATTTAATTGATGCATTAGAAGCACATGTAGTCTTTATTTTATAAACATTTAATTGATGCATTAGAAGCACATGTAGTCTTTATTTCATAAACATTTAATTGATGCATTAGAAGCACATGCAGTCTTTATTTCATAAACATTTAATTGATGCATTATAAGCACATGTAGTCTTTATTTCATAAACATTTAATTGATGCATTAGAAGCACATGTAGTCTTTATTTCATAAACATTTAATTGATGCATTAGAAGCACATGTAGTCTTTGTTTCATAAACATTTAATTGATGCATTCGAAGCACATGTAATCTTTATTTCCTAAACATTTAATTGATGCATTAGAAGCACATGTAGTCTTTATTTCAGATTTGGACTACGTCTGTTGGCCATTTCACAAAAAAAGGCAAGTTCATTCTTTTCGAATCGCATCAAAATCTAATCAGTACCAGGTTCGCCCACAAGTGACTTTACCCACTACATTTTGTGAAAAGTCGTCGATAAGTTTTTGAGATAAAGTGAATACATACATTGCACAGACACACACGTTGACAGACATACAGACACACCGACACACAGACGTCCCTCTAAAAGTAACATTTTCGTGATCTAGAGATTTTGAAACGTGTAGATCGGTCGAAAACTCGTGTTCCTATTTTTCGACGCAACTCAAATACTTTCATTACACATTACAATGTATTGTAGGAAATGTAAAATGATTCTTTTTATTGTTAAATTTTTGAAATATATTTATTTTAAAGATATCCGTGATGATGCAAAATCTTTCATTTTCAACTAATAACGAGGAAATATGCATTTCGTTATTCGAACTTGCATTGATATGTTTAAACCTGACTTCAAATGAACAGATCTCTACTACTTTAAGTATAAAATATCACAATTAATAAGATAAAATATGTTTGCGATTAATTAATTGTCATTACGTTATATTTGTTAGAATCTAATACTGATCTATGTTCCAGCCACTTCATTTCACTCATGTTTTTATAATATTTGTCTGTGCGGAAGTTGCAATACTGATAATCATGTTAACATGTGCATTTTAGTTAGTATTCATATTCCTTTAATATTTTAATTCTAAATGGCTAATAAATTAATTAATCTGTTCGTATAAGATTTAAAATCACCCGAAGATTGAGAAGGCAATAACAAAATGTAGTATCTGGAATACAGTAATAGAATACAGTAATGGAATACAGAATCTGGAAGGCAATAACAAAATAAACATGCATTCTCTTCCAATGATATCAAATGAGAAAAATTCTCTTCCAATGAGAAAAAAAGAAACTAATCAGATTCGGTCTCACTTGGGAGCATCGTTATCTTCTGGAATTCCTAGCTCGTACAATGTAAAATATATGTACCCAGCTACAGTAAAAATCAAAAATCCAGCTGCAGGGTAGGAAACAAAGTTTTCTTGTATGACAAAAAATATAACAATACTTTCTTCCGTTAATGATCTTAACTCAGATTTAACCCCCCTGGGTTGTATTATTTCAGTGCTCTACTTTTTTGCACACCAAAAACTACTTTGACCGGAATCTACAGTTTAATATTTCCAACCATTATGGGAATGTATGCATTCACAGAAATCTTCACCCATACCCATAATTATAACTCGGCTTCTATAGATCTGTAGCTTCTATATATTCTATTTACCAAGTTCGCTAAATGTATCGCCAAGTGTTGCAGACAAATGGGGAGAAGTGCTTTCTAATAGGAGTATACTAAAAGGTATGCCCATCCTATGACGAAATAAAAAAATTTCCGAACATTACCTCCCATTTAGCGTCATTTTTATCAACTATCAATTTGGCGATATTTTTTATCAATGTTGCGGCACTTTCGTTAATTTTGCAATATTAAAAAAGTCGCAAAATTGGCGACATCCCGCTAAAAATATTGAATTTTTATCAATTAGTCGTCATTTTCATTGATTTAAAGTCATTTTTATCAATTTGGCGAACTTTTCTTTAATTTGGCAACATTTAAAAAAGTCGCCAAGTGGCAACATTCTGCCAAAATTTATCGCCAAAATATCGCCAAGACTTATGGATGGAGAAATAGGTTATTCTTATAGTCGATAACTAACTATTGGCGTTTAAATACAAAACTATTACTCAAAGTATCTTTCCTCAGGAAAGGAACGCACTAGATCCACGAGAATGATGTTAACAAATTTATCGCATTATGCTATATATAAAAAGTGAACATATTTCACAATAGTTAAGATTTGTTTTTATTTAATGTGATTTTTTGATAAATTTATTTTGAAAATTTGAAATATCTCGAGAACGGTTCATGCTAGCGTTTTAAAGTTTACGTCAATCGTTTTTTAATAAAAAAATACATAAGGAATGATGATTTATGCAACTATATTAAAGGTATTTATTTTTTGATGATTTTTTTCAAAATTTCACTTGAAAATTTTGGGGGTTCTGAACATTCGATTGAGTTTAAATACAGACTTCCAGTATTCACAGATTGCAATTTTTGAACCAAATTTCGTTCGAATTGTTCCATTCGTTCGTGAGATATCGTCTCCATAAACTCACTGACACACACACACTTTCACACACACGCACGCACACACGCCCACACACACAGACATCACCTCAAAACGTTTGTTTCGTGTTCAGGGATGCTTGAAACGTGCCTTCCTTTCGAAAACTCGAATTCGAATTTTCGACCCCTTCACAATATTTTCCTTATGCATTATACTAAGTATATAATGAAAGTAAACATCAACTGACTTTCTTAAACTTTTCTTTATCAATTTAATTAAAAAAGATGTTTTGCTGAGTTCCCATTTGTATTCCATCGTGTCTCTTGGTTCTAACCTTCTAGATTTTCCCCATTAGAAAAATATGGCCCACATTATTTGGTGGGCATGAAAGGTGCGTAACATAATTTTAAGTGCTAAAGCATTGCAAGCCGAGATAGCTCAGTTGGAACAAGCTATTGTTTCAAAATCAAGATATGACATGAATTCGAGTCGTTTTATATGTGCAGAGTCCACTTAGGCAATAAGATCTTGTAATTCTATCCCAGTAACTCAATTGAGAGAGCGTTAACTGACCAGTATAAAGATCCGCAATTCAATACCTGGCTGAAACAACAAGGTTCTTAACAATGGAGTCCGAGCTAATTAAATCTATAGGTTAGTAAGTACAATGATGTCGGAGGTCTAAAAGTGATCCTAGTATGACTAGCACAGATTCAGTGGACTATGAGATATTGAGCTCCTATATCAAATCATGAGGCCAAGGACTATACAGGAAGTGAACCTGGAGGATAAAAATAGCATCAGGGGACTCATTTTGGAGTAAAAATAGCAAGAGGTGGTCAGTCAGATTACCGTGGCACGTTAATTCGATATTAGAGGGAGGAGAATACAGAGTCCACTTCAACAATAAGAGCTTGCAATTCCGTCGAGTAGCTAGCTCATCGGCTGGCCTAAGCAAAAATCAGCGGTTCGAACTTCGGTTGAAACAACAAGGTTCTTTATACGGATAAGATTTCTTACTGGCACCAGAGCAAATTGGTGCCAACTATTGAACTGGCGCCATTATGCTTACCCCAACGATTGAACTATTGTGACACCTGAATGTTACCCTCGACAATGGATTTACCCTATCCATACGCCCCGCTCTTATCAATAGATTTACCTTACCCATGAGTTTTTGCTTTGTCCATATTATTTCGTTTCATACAATGAATGATTTGAAGCTAAGTTGGAAACATTCATACTATTTTAACAATGCATTTGGATCTATGACAAAATAAAGAGCTCGTGATAATAAATTAAATCAACTGGAAAAATCTACCCAACATTAGATTATGGGCATGATAGGTACATAAAATAATTTTAAATATCAAACGATCGAACTAAGGTAGCTCAGTCTCGCAAGGGCGTACAACTCACAAGTAGGACTAGGTAGGAACCATTGTCTCATGATCAATGAAGGTCGAGTATTCGAATATTTCATGGAATAAGATTTCATACCAGCGCCAGAACGATTTTGATTAGAGATTGTATAAATAAAAATTCAATGACGGTGTCGGTATTTAAGAGAAAATGGATAATAAATTATAAGGAAAAACAAGCTTTTTATTGCTCTACCCTACACAACAGTGGATAACGGAAAATAGAAAAAAAATATTAATCAAACGCGAAATTAAACCAAATTGACAGTATAAGCAGATTCAATTCAAAACAATACCATAAATTTTATCATTATCCAAAATTGATATTAAGTGAAATTCTCAAAGGGAAATGAAAGTGTAGCAGATGAAATAGTTTCGACAATTTTGCAAATTATCAATTTTGTATAATGTTAAGATTTATATAGTATTTTGAATTTAATCTACCTACACGCTCAATTTAGTTCAATTTCGTATGTGATTAAAAATTATTTCCTACTTTTCTCTGCGCCACTGATATGTAGGAGAGGACAATGGAGAGCTTGTTTTTACCCATAAGTTATTTTTAACACTTTACAACAAAGTTGAAAAGTGTTTATGACTTTGTTCATTCTGTCTGTCTGTCTGTCTGTCCGTTAGCACGATAACTGCCGTAAAAATGACTTTATCAAAATGAAATTTTAGTATGTTGTTCAGACGGTCTGTAGGACCTATGAGAATATAAATAAATAATATCACCCAATTAGTTTATTATTGAACCCGGGTTGAAAAAATGAAATACATTGAACCCTATGGGGCCTAATTTTTCAAACATTTTTTAAGTAAATTTAAAATTCACGAATTGCTTCGAAATTTTTAGGAAATATTCACATTATCCCATAGAATATATAAAAAAATTCAGTAAAATATGTTAAGTAGTTTTCTAATTAAAAATTATATAATATAGGGAAAAAAACAAATTCAATTAAATTCTGACTTTGGGATGTCTTCCAGAAAGAAAAGAGAGATATATTATATAATAAATATCTTTCCATTTGTTTAAACGTTTTGCATATGGGAGAGGCTTCACGTTTTAAAATAAATTTGGTAGATAACAATTTTTCATTTTTTTTAAATTTTATATAACTCTTCATGATATACTTATTTGATGGCATTTTTAATGCACTTTCCTACGTCCTAGAGAGTTAAAATTTGGTACACAGCTTAAATTTACTGAACATTTTATTCGACAAAAATTTGATGGATCTTTAAATATAGATCATACATTTTTTTCGAAATGGCCTGAAAATAATCCCCGTTCACTTCTATAAATCATTGTTGTAATATTGTTAAAAATTCTGATGTGGACAGCACATGTCTTTCCCTGCAGACTCATATTCGTTCTCTTTATTTATTCAATAATAATTTGAGTTTATCTGCACAAAATAACAACCATAAGTATTTTAAATGACATTGAATTTACACGTTAAACTTAAATTTGGTTCTCATTTGATAGCTGGACTTCGTGTCAAAGGTGGCGTAGCGAAAACGCGAAAAAACTAGAATATCTCAAGAACGGCTCGTCCTAGAGTAATGGGGTTAGTCTTATTCTTTTTGTTGTCAAAAATCACGTATAAAATAGGAATTTAATTGATATAATTGAGCTCACGTAGTCTTTTATTTTTATATATAACGATTTTTGCGGGCCATTTCGCAAAAACAGCCCCTTCCTTTTCCCCGAATCTTACTAGAATAACCTACAAATGATTTACATACAAAATTTTGTTAAATTTGGTATATAAATCACTTGTTGGTTATTGAAATATTATACACCAAATTGTGTTACATTTGTTCCATTAGTTTTTAGCTAGAGTGGATAAAGGCAATTTCTGCGGCCATTTCGCAAAGAAGGCAGATTCTTTTATTACGAATCGTACTATAATCTAATGAACATCAGGATTTCCCACAAAAAACATACCTACCAAATTGTATGAAATTCGGTCCATTAGTTTTTCAATTAGAGTGGATGTAATATCCACACAGACACACAGAAACATACACAGATACACCCATACACACACAGACGTCTTCCTAAAAATAGTTTTTTCGTGTTTTAGAAGTCCCAAAACGTGTGGATCCTTTGAAAATTCGACTTCCGATCTTCGGCAACGATTCCAATACTTTGAGTACATACACATACACACATATATTATCTGTGTATTAACTGTGTATCTAAATTCCGTGCCTATGCAATTACAATAGTTGTGATTTTAAATGATCCCTAAACTTTTATTATTTCTTCAACGAAGCCTAATTTTAACATATGCAGAATGCAAATATCTCAAGCGATTGTAAGATGAATTATATAAGAATTGCTGAATTTTTTTCACACAAAATTATTCAGCTCTGGAGTCCAGAATACAAGTTATATGAATGAAATATTCATTGATTTTGCATAAAGAATCAGATGATTTATATTTCGATACAGTTTTAAATATTTAAGTATAATAAATTACTGTAGTACTGTGATAATGTAAAAGATATCACCACTGAATGTATCACATTTTAGAAATTTTTAAATGAAATTACATTTCAGTTGGAAAATGTTTCATAATCAATGCTTATGCATGATTGATCTTTCTTGTTTTACTCTTTAATTCTCACATTTTACGTAATTTAAGTTTAAACTTATATGTAACATGGATCGAAGCTTTAGAACCAGGAGAACATTTCATCCGAAGGCACTAAACTGAAATTCTTAAAGAAAATGCATGAAAAGGGCAAAAGCATTCTCATGACTTAGGTAAGTGACGCAAAGACGTAACGTGATGACGTAAAAATTTGATAGATAAAACTGTTCTGCAAAAAAAACTTTGCCAAGTCTCAGCTCTCTACGTTTCGGGGAAATCCGAAAATGAGACTGTTAAAGTTGATGGCATAACGTAAATGGCATAACAAGGTAACGAACTAAAGTGAAAATTTTATATATGAAAGTGTTCCGAGAGATAGAACAGTGTGTGGATTTTCAACTCTATACATGTTCTGGGAACAGAGAACTAGCTTATCAAAGACGTTAAACAAAGAGGGAAAATGTAAAGTTGATAAAAAAAAATGTAGGGGGAGAGACGATTTCCATTGAAATCAAAGATTTTTGGTCATAAATAACAGTAAGATTATTGTGAATTCCCTGATCCAGGACAGGTCAAAGAACGCGTCTGGAGATCAAGAAGTATGAGTCCGTATCTATCTCAATGTAAGACTTCATCAAATGATATAGCCATATGAAATTGCATCGAGAAGTGGAAAACAGAAAGCGTTGAAAAAATATGGTTTTATCATTAAGCGTTAAAAAGATATGGTTATGTTAAGGTGCGCAACAAAGCACCAGCCAAGTTCTGTTCAAGAATATAACGTAACGTACTGTTGAAGGCTCTGACGAGCACATTTTACACGAGCCATCAAGTAGCTTCTCCGACCCCCCTCCCCCCCCTCCCCTTCTATATCTCAGAAACTAAAAGATATAGAATGTTAATTTTTGAAATTTCTGACAGTTGGATCCAATTAGATTTAATTTGGTTATATCTCTGCCCCATTCAATATTTTGTTTCATTGCGTCAAAGATAATACATTTTGTTTTTCTATGGAATGTATGTTCACTTTTGCACCTAAACTGTAAAACTGACGGATAAAGGTATAAGTTTAATATTTGTCATGTACATGTTAAGTATTCAACTGTTACTCTTAAAGAAAAACACATAAATTTCTCACTTAGCAAATTTCAAATAACCGTAATGTCTATTCGAAATCTCTCAAATGTCGTATTTATTAGTTTTTCTTTTCTCTCAAATAGGATAGCTTAAATTCAAATTATACAGAAAATCTGATGCAGACACACAGTTGAAATTCAATATTGTAAGTGTTCTATAACAATCGTTAAAGTAAAAATTACAAAATTCAAACTTTTCACATTTTAAAGTACCCTAATAGTAGGTAAAAATCGATCCATATATTTTCATTTTACTTTAAACATATATTTCTAAAAATTGGCTATAGAGCTTAGATAATGACTGATATGGATTCAGCATCACATTTCGAAGGGGAAAGGAGGAATCACTAAGGATCCACACTTCCTGTTTCTGAAGATGTCATTTACGTTTCAAACACTTACATTTTCCTTATAACATCTATTTTTCACGATCGGCGATGAATAGATATTAGATAACGACCGATTTCAACATTAAAATATTGAGGAAGATGAAGAGTTCCCTAAGGATTTCCACTTGCGGTTTTTGTTTCATTTCCGGCCCCAAAACTGCCATCAATTTCCTAATGTCCTGTTTTTAAAATGTGTATCTCTGGTCTCTTATGTCTTTGTAACCAGAGAAGTATTCTTTACACACATCTTTGATGTTAAATATTAACTCATACAGCATCGAAAACCGGTTGTTTATCTTTTAATTAAGTTATATCCTCCTTAAATCCAGTCCCATTCACACGATAGTTTTGAGTAGGCTAATCGATTGATCTTTTTTTTAGTTGATGGAGTTATCTCATATAGCTTCTGAAATAGATTTTACCTTCTGTGTTATATTCGTTTTCTTTTCTTTTTTTTTTTTTTTTTGACCTAGTCTAACCACTGTTAATTTTATAGTAGTTGGATTAATAAAATTAACTTTTGAAACCTATTACTTCTTTTTGTTTGTTATTTTCTTCTTAACACTTAAACCTATTACTTTTCTTCTTCTTTTGTTTGTTACTTTCTTAATCTTTCTGACGGATATTTTGAACTACCTAGAACGATGGGAAGCGGTCAATTTGACCGCCATAGAAAAAATACAACATACCTTTAATTCAAAACCAAAACATCATAGTTACAGCATTTCGGATGTTTCTTCGACACATTTTTTTGCAATCAGCGTTCTTGATTCACCGTTCTTGACATTTTCCACAGGTGGGCTTATCGTATGATGAACACCATTCTTGTGTTTATTACGGCAGAACGAGCACTGGCGACGTTTTTTACTTTTAGCTACCTTTCCGCAAGGGAGAACTGCTGGACGCTGCCTGGTCGCACAGTTATCGGATCGCAGTTCGTTCACAAGATTCAAAATATAGCACCGTCGAGTAATTTGCGAAAAACTGCATGAGCAAAATAAAATCCAGGCATTTATGGCCGCGAAATCCAGAACATTGTGGAGGATGTACATAGTCCATCTTCTTGATGCCGATTGCGTCGTATAAAGGCGGCTCATTTGTTCTAGATTCTACGCCACACTTTGAGGAATTGTAAAATTTTACGGTTTCTGGAAGTTTTTTTGCGTTATCGGCAATTTCAACGTGTATATGCAAGGTACTCAAGATGCAAACATTCTTTTTAGGCTTGCACCGGTAGACAGTGAGATTTTTATCCGTTCACGAGCACCTTCGATAAAAAGCGCTCTTGAGTTGTTTCTTTGCAAATCGGCAGAAGTTCTCGGAGATTTGATCGCATTGTATCAACGATGGATATATTTTTGACCATTAGGGGGTCCACAAGTTTCTGTGATGTAAAAAAATTGTCCGTTGTAACGTTTCTTCCATTCGAAAGAGACGGATCCATGAGTTTCAAAACCACGTATTCGCTAAGTTGCAGACTTCTGTCCCTTTCTTCGTCTTTTCCCAGGTACATAAAACCATTCAGGAAATATTTAGTTTCGAGATCCACTGCTAACCAGAATTTCAATCTAAATTTATCAGACTTATTCGCCATGTATTGGATGAACTTGCAACGTGATTTGCATGGCAGCAATTGTTCATCAATTGTGATGTTTTCACCTGCTGTAAAGCAGAGCTGGGAGTTTTGAATGAAAGGATACATTAGCTCAGAAGCAAGTGCGAATTTGTCGTTGATAAGTCGAGTCGAATACGTCGATTTCTGGTCAAATCGTGGAAATCGAAGAATCTCCTTGAAGCGGTGGCGTGACATCGTTTCGGCGAATATTGAAGGTCCCCACTGTTTTGACCACATGTCGTTCACGTCTAAGGAAGAACAACGGATGGTGCCTCTTGCGTACACCAAAGCAATAAACGAGTCAAGTTCTTATTTAGAAATGCTCCATGAATTGGATTTTAACTGGTGATGAGCTTCTTCTATGGTGCACTTTTGAATGTTCTTCAACATGGATTCTGAAAACAATAAACACCATAATGAAGCCTTATTCCCTCCAACATTTCTATTTGCATACGAATTTAGGCCAGCCTTTTTCCAACGACGTTTTCAGAATCAAATCTCCCGGAAATAGCGGTGCTTTGATCCAATATTTTTCACTCAGAATCATCTTTGACACGAAGATTTGCTGAAGTAGAGGTATTGCATTAAAGGCGAGTTGAATTGGACGTATCGTTACCGTCAGAGTCTGTTTGCTCCTCTGAGGAGCTGACGCTATGGGCTGCAATTTCATTTTCATTAGAAACTACAAAATCTGCATCACTATCACAGGCGTTATCACTGGAATTCTCGCTAAGTTGCTACAAAAGCGCTAGACACTCATCAGTAGTCAGTCGCTTACCACGAGACATCGCGCCAAAATTTTATGCAATAATTTATATCCAACACGAGCACAGTCGTTGTTCGTTCTTGAGACATGACGAATAATGCTAAAAAGCTGATGCAATCATTCTTACAGCTTACAGTAGCGCAACGCCGCAGTCAGATTACATCGTGGTGTGAAATCTCTCTGGCGTTGTTTTAAGAAGATCGTTGATTTGTTCTCTTATTATAAAACCTAGAATAATTTTCTTATGTGTTTTCAATAACTTTAAGAAAATAAGAAAAGTCATAAAATTTCAATGGGCTGGGATTAGTCGTTTTGGAGGAATCGTTTCTCAAAGTAGTTATGCGGTCAAAATGATCGCTTCCGTCGTTCTAGTGTTAATTACTACCTCATTACCGCGCAATTTTTTTTTATCTTGCTTCCTTTACAAAGATCTGGCTATTTTCCTCTCTCTAAATTTTTTCATTTTTATCAATTATTCCACGATTCAAATATTTTTCTCTCTGTATGATTTTAAATCCATTTTCAATGCTAAAGATATCAATTATTTTTATTGCCCAGGCCATCCAGCTCACCCAAATATTGTAAAGCAGTTTCAACGGACGGCCCGGAAAATCATAGTAATAACGGTAAAACATAACAACACAAAAATAAATAATTAAACAAAATAACACAGAAATAATAATAAAACATAATAACAATGACAACTAAAGACAACAGCAAGTAAAACAGACAACTAAATTGTATAAATCGTCCAGTCGAACTGGAAAAACATTCCTCGCGAACAATAAATACGTTCAACACTTTTGGGAATCCAGTTTATGCAAAGAGCAGAGTAAAATTTAAAATAAAACAATTAGTTAATACATTTTAAAAACTAAAGCTAATTAAGCCGAGCAACATTGAAACATGATAGAAAAGATACAATAAATAAAAAAAAACCAAAACATTAACTAAAACTCTCGGATATTCGATCAACGATAGTTATGTATTCTTTAATTCTATAAATAGAATAATTGCCATTTACAAGGACTCTAGAAAACGAAGCACCTATATTTGCATCACTGGGCTTAGACAATAAGATTTCATTTACAGAATCTGCTCCCCTCGTCTTCGAGACCATTTAACATTTCATGGGAATGTGTTTATGGTTGGGGGTTTTTTTCGTGTCTGATACCACCCACCTGCGAATTTTTACTGGGTGTATTCAAGCTCTATTTTGAATTGCTCATCACCTATCTCGCTGCAGTTTTTTTTTAGCTGTGGTTAAGGGCGCTTATTGCTATGCCTGTTCCCTTAGCCTAACAAAGGGAGCTTATAACGCTCTTGAAACAATTGTAGTCACTTAACTGGCATATGCTTGCTTTCATCAAGGAAGTTCTGTAAGTGCTTAAGTTTGGTATATTCCTTATTGGATTGTTTTTGAAGCAACTGAAAGTGAATCCACAGATAAATCATTAAAATGAATATCTTCCGCAATTTATTTCGCTTTTTTTGCGCCTTGAAACTTTTTTGTCTTCCACATAATTATTTCCCCATTGTTATTTGTGGAAAAATAATTTCTATTAAAAGCTTTTGTATTGATCCCAACATCCCTCTTTCAACTCCCAAATAATATTTTTCAAATCATATGAAAAGGGTGCACCCTATTTTCATTGTATGAAGAACAATTTGATATGCAATTTATTATCCCTTTCCTTTAAATACATTTCGTCATTTATCTATCATTCATCCAAACAATGACAATTTATTATTTTCCCTTTCAGGATGGAATCACTGCTTTACATCTAGCTGTTGCTCAGGTGAAGGAAGACGCCATTCGTCTTCTTCTTAGTCGAAAAGCCGACCCACTTCTTCCGTATGGAGTTAAGTATCATTCCATACTCAATAATATTTGAATCACTGCTTCACACCTGCTGTTGCTCAGGTGGAGGAAGACGGTCTTCTTCTCAGCCGAAAAGCATACCCACTCCTTCCGTATGGAGTTAAGTATTCCAAAAACTCATTAATATTTGAATCACTGCTTCACACCTGCTGTTGCTCAGGTGGAGGAAGACGGTCTTCTTCTCAGCCGAAAAGCATACCCACTCCTTCCGTATGGAGTTAAGTATTCCAAAAACTCATTAATATTTGAATCACTGCTTCACACCTGCTGTTGCTCAGGTGGAGGAAGACGGTCTTCTTCTCAGCCGAAAAGCATACCCACTCCTTCCGTATGGAGTTAAGTATTCCAAAAACTCATTAATATTTGAATTACTGCTTTACATCTGGCCATTGCGCAGATAAAACAAGTCACGATTCGTCTTCATTTTAGCCGAAAATCACATCCACTCTTTCCTTATAAAGTTAAGTATAATTCTAAACTCAAACTCATTAATATTTGCATCATTGCTTCATATGTGCTATTGCGCTGGTAAAGGACTCAGGAAGGTCATTTACGGAGTACCCGGGACAACGCAATTTACTGCCTTTAAACTCCAGTCTAAACAGGTTGGGAAATCATAATGATAGAAATAACCATAAAGGAAGACTGTCTTCGCAGCTGAAAATCACATCCATTCCTTCCATGTTAAGTTAGGTATTTCAAACTTAAGCTCATTAGTATTTGAATCATTGTTTCAATTCTGTTATAGTTCGAATAAAGGAAGACAATATTCTCAGATGGTTCACTCATTCCGTGTATAGTTAAGTATTCCAAACTCAAACTCATTAGTATTTGAACCACTGCTTTACATTTGGCTGTTTCTCTGGTGATTAAAAAAGTGATTCATCTCAGTAGAAAATTGTATCCACTTCTTCCACGGGGAGTTAAATATAAATTCGAAATGTCTGGTAATGTGTAAAATCCTCAAATTGCTAAATAGGAAATAACACCCAATTTCATTTCATATCTGTCGAGATATCACACTCAATATGTAGAAAATAAAAATTCCAATATCACAACAGCAGTCAATAATTCCTAAGTAACGGTCTCAGCCCACTATTAGTCAAAAGTGGTTATAAAATACCAACAAATTTGTTAAGAGCAATAATATTTATATTTTTATAATTTTCACAGCTTTAGATCAAAAGCGGGAATTCTCTCGAGATCAACATGTTAACGACTTATAAATGATATCGGTCGTTTAAGAAATACATATAAATTGACTACTTATTTAACTTTATTTAACATAATTATTAGGATTTCGTTTTCAATTTTTAAAGTGATTTTGGGAAAATTAAAGGTTGTTACCCTGATCCAATCTCAATAAACATCAATAAGCTGATAACATTTCACAATTTTTAAATTTGCTAATGCCCTGAGCTCACCATAGAAACAATGGACAGTTTGTAAACCTGTAGAGGGATATCCCCTTATTGGCATTCCCAATTCAAATGTGCTAATATTTCTCAATTTTTTACAAATCATTTGATTCATTCTATTGTTTTATTTATTCTAATTATTTTGTTTCTGTGAACAAAATAATGCCCCATGGCTCATTTATCCCACTACAGCTAAAACAGCTCAACCCACGCATTTTCAGTCGATTATTTACACAGATAAGGATGTAGTTGTTGTAAAATGAAATTGTTTTTCTATTCCGTTCTCCTTTCGTCCTTTCGTTAATGTCAGGACCTTTGATAATTTTTTCTATCTCAAGATAGAGACTTTCAACAGAAACTCAATGTTTTTCACAATGCCTAAGCTGAATTCAACTCAACAATGCCTACGCTGGATTCTTGACATATATTTCTATATATAAATATATTCTTTACATAAATATACATATATTTCAAAACATTAAGTTGTTTTTTTAAATATGTTTTATTTTATTTAACAAGTATATTAGTCAAAAATAGTCGTCTTAATAACAAATTGGTTCTATTGGTTCTGTTCCGTAGTCAATACTATAAGTGTGCAACCTTTCAACCTACTTGGCCATCAAAAGGGCTTCTAGGTGGTCAGGAGAAATTTTCCATCCCTCTCCATTTTGTCCTCCCTCATCGGCGAAATCGGAAATCATATTTCGTTATGTTCTGTTCTGCGGTCAATACTATGCGTGTGATTCAGTCTTCTGGATCATCTGTAGGACTTTTAGAGGGTGTTGTTGTTGTTGAGACCCAGTCCGTCCGACCTACCAGAAAGGTGTAAGGAAACTGTTTGGACGGCCGAGAAGTGCCACCCAATTTAGATCGGAACCCAGTGGGGTAGGCATCCACAAGGACCGTACCCTCCTTCCCCTACCACCAACCTGTCAGAAGGGCTTACGGACCCACATGTTTAACGTGATCGAACTCCCCGTGAACACGGCGACAGTTTTGGCAGCGGAGGGAATAGAACCCGGACCTACCAAGTGCAACTCCCACGCGCTAACCACTGGACTTCCGCGCCCTAGGGCTTTTAGAGGGTGTGAAAAGACTTGCAGAAACTCCACTTTTCTTCATCCCTAGAAGGGGGATCAAAATTCCGGCTCAGTTAAGATCTGTCTCATTGTCGATATTATAAGTGTTTAAACATCTTCTGGATCACTGGATGGCTTCTAAAGGGTACAGAAAGACATAAGCACGTTAGACAATTATTATGTTGATATGTGTGCATTCTCATAGCTCTTTGAAAGTGTAGGTGTGTACACGATATATTTTTAAATAAAAATTTATTTTATTCTATCAGAAGTTTACATCTAATAACTTGCAAGCGAGTCTATTCAACGTCTACATCAAGCCCGCACGCAAGCTATCAACGCGCTTTATGACATTGATGAGATGATTACACCTTATAGATGATTACTCATATCTATTCTCTGCTATTATTAGTATATTTAAATATTAGTATTTTATATTATTGTTCTGTGACTGATATGTAATGAAAGAGAATCAAATGGATTAACTTTAATTTATTTTCGCACGATTTGCTTAAACAGATATTGATCTATCTATTGAGGGATCATGATATTTAAATTTTCTGTTTTTAATCACATTGTAAATGCAAGTTCTACCTTCCATTATAATATCAGTGTTTCTCCTCTGTTCTATTTACTGGGATGGGATATTTAAAAAAGTTCGACAAAGCAATGATGATGATAGATTAAAATGTTGGCTTTTCATGAATTTTTCTATATGTGGAAAATAACAAAACCATGTCCATTACTGTTCCTCCGCATAAAATTAAAATTTTATATATTTTTCAAATATTTGTTCATACTAGGGGTTCCGCCTTGGCTCGCTACGCTTGCCAACCCCGGGGAGCTTTTCTGTTCTTATAATAATTTACACACTACTTCGATAACAACATGAATGTTCTGACCTTCCTACAACTGCTTTAAACTGCATGATTCCACAATGTTGTCAATTAGTATTCATCTTTCCAATGATGAATACTATATGATTTCCCTGCATTTATATAAGCTCCAGATGTTATATCTACTGCATATATTTTAGAGCATTTTCCAATTTCATTCCTCGTATGATAAGATTGTTTTCTCTTTGGTGGCATTTTATGATAAGAAGAAAACCAGGAAAATATTTAATTCTTAATCGTGAAAATTTAGTTTCCGTGATTAAGTTGCTTATTTGTTTATAAGAATCAACAATAAGACATGGAGATGCATTAAAAATTACAGTTTTATCATAATTCTTCATGACAATTTTAGTTGAAAAACGCTCGTAAATAATCACCAATAAAACATGCAATTGTTCATCTTTCGGCTATTTATGTGACGTTTCTACCAGTCACCAGTCACAGAAAAGTTGGAAGTCGGCTGGCCCCCTAAATAGTAAATAAGGCTGCGCTTCTGAAAATTATCACACACATTAGGCAAACCAATTATTATGCTAGCTTTACAAGGTGCAAGTCTCTGTAAGTGCTTTCGATAATGATTATGTTGTTATATTTATGTATTACCACTACCATCTCAGCAATCTCTCAAACAAATTTCAAACGTGTGAATCGAACACAAATGCATTTTTTTCTACACAAATTGTTAAAATCCTTTACAAATTATTTTACTTAGCATACATTCATTTAACTAAGCACCGAAATTTAAAAGAAAAACTAACCATAATGCAAATCAATTTAAATCAAACGGCTATGCAATAATAGAAAGCCATCTAGATGTTGGTACTGCTTGAAAACATATTAGAAAGTTACTAAGGAACTTGGCTAAAATAAACGCCTAAATAATCACCAAGAATGCATAACAATGTCACATAATGAATAACAAATTTTAAACAAGAAAATTCCATAATTACATTTCCCGTCATTTTGATGATTGTACCATGATCGTAGAATGAGTCACAAAGAATGCAAATAAGAAGAAACATTGAAGACGAACATTAAAAAGCAATATATATATAAGGAAAATATTTCAGAAAATATTAGTTGTAAATGAAAAATATGAAATATGATATCACTTTTATATGCAATTATAAAAGTGATATCAATCATGGATACGAAATTTAAACACGGAATAAGAAAGCTCTAAATTTAAAAATTCAAAAGTTCACCTGTATTTCCTTGCTAAAATATTTAACTTGAAATACAAATTAATTAGCCTTTTATACAATTCACCATTTCCTTCACACAGGAAATTTTGATTTTCAATTTCATGACTTCCAAATGGGACTTCACTGAAGAAACATACAGGCAAGGAATATATCAAACTAATTTTTCATTGAAGTATTAAAATAATTAAAGAGAAATATAATAGCCATAATCGGAAGAGACTTTAGTAAATCTTTAACGCAAAACAAGCAGATTTGCATCTTCTATGCTTTGAATTCCTTAACATGCCTATTAATCGTGACCGATTTGCAACACAACAATTGTGGTCTTCTGTTATTTAGGAGGTAATTATTTAGGAGGCTCGACCCATTACATCTTTGCCCATACTAGCAAAAAATTTTATTTAATTTAATATTTAATAAGGTATGGTTTAAATCAAAATTCTAAGTCAATCTTGTACATCTAAGGATTCGTATTATTCTATATTTAAAACTCTAAAACTTTACGTTTATTCACAACGCAGGAGAAAAAATTCACAGGATAATCTTTTGTTAATACAGAGGGATACTTGGTGCTCTGAAAGACAAAGGAAAAAGACAGAATAGTTTTTAAAAGGCGAGTTTTTCGAGGAGCAATCTCTGAGTAATTTCCCGTCAGAAATTTTAGTTCTATATTTAGAAAAGATTGCATTAAGTGTACCTTTAAGCATTTATTGTATACTAGATTATTAAATGTACGCGGGATTTAAGATGCAAACCTCTGATTAAAATTGCACCGGAACATAGAGCGAATTCTCAAAAACCCAACAATGGTTTTACGATAAGTCAACTTACAACAAAAAATAAATAACTGCGATGGTGTAATACGCCCTGAAAAGCGTGCAGGCCGTATGTATTCCGGGTACACGGCCTTCGTTTTCGAATTATTAGTAAACTTAATCACATTTATATTATTATAAGTGCAATTAATTCTGAAATTATCGATAAACATAAGAGCATTCACATAAAAATTTTAACATTACTTATCAAGTAACGTCACTGATACAACAATGAAAATTATTCAAATATAAATTTTATTGAAAACTGCGTTAGAAAAATGATGTAAAAAAACTTGATAAATTTTAAAAAAACTTGGCGAAGTTTGTCGTACCGGGAGTTCAGTTAACCCAGTACCGAATTTCGTGGCAGTCTGAGGTTTAGATTTCCCGCTACAGAAGGCGCAAACACAAACTGACAGAAAGCCATCTTCTTTTAGTATGCAAGATTTTATAAGAATTGAATTTTTCTTATTAGCAAAAATGAACTTATTTAATTTTTATTTTTTTCTGGACACAAAACTCAAGTACAAGAAAATGATCAGAATCCAACACACAGAGGAGAAGGGGCATATTCGGACGATTTTCGATAAAATTGATCTGTGACCTTATGATATACGTGAGAACAACTTATATTTTATACCATGAAAGCTTGCTTCTTTATCTATAATTCAAAATAGTTCGAATTTCTTTTCTTGATAACCATTCTATTGTAATAATAAATATCTGAGAGAGAGAAAGCTGCCCGAATGTACTCCAGTTCGGGGTACATTCGGAAAAACATGGGGTACATTCCAACATGTATAAAAACTAAAGTCAAACATTATTAAGCTTTTCTTTTAAGTTGTGTATCGAGAAACTTTATTAATGAATGACATTATCTAACATCAAAATGTACTAAATTTACGCAAAATTAGAAATAAAATACAGATCTTAAAATAGTGCATTAGAAATGGAAGTTTTGATATTATATTTTCTACACCTATAATACTGATGTCCTTTATAGTGGAAAAAATAAAATTCTAAAACCTTTACTGTTTTCGTAGAAACAAAGTGATACATTCTGATTATTTTCGGTACCTTCAATTTGACCGACATAAAAAATTGCATGTTTGGTTTTAAATTTTACAAGCATAAAGGCGTTATCGTGTAGAGAGTTAATAGATTAAAAGGTTCCATTAAAAGTCCTGGCGAGATTAAAAGGTTTGCCATTAATCAGAATAAAATAAATATATGCCATGCACCAATTTTAATAATCCTTATCTTGAAATAAGAGAGTACAGGTTTGAAGCTGTTAACAGTTTCAAATATTTAGGCTCTGAAATGAACACATTAAATAATATAACCCCAGAGGTCCGTAACAGAGTTACTACTGTTAATAGATGTTTTTTTGGACTACAAAAATATTTGAAATCTAACTTTATCACATCTTAACTTTAACAGAAAAACCAAAATGCTTATTTATAAAGGTTTGATTAGACCCGTTCTCACTTACGCTGCTGAGACATGGACAATGACTAAGAAGGACAAAGAAACTCTCGCTATATTTGAAAGAAAAATCTTGAGAAGCATATTTGGAGGAATAAAGTGTGATAATTATTGGAGAAGAACTAACTTGGAGGTTTACAAATTATTTAAAGAACCAGATATTATTAAATTTATAGCAATACAGAGGATTAAATGGGCAGGACACTTAATGAGATTGGATGACAGTCGAGCCACAAAAAATATCTTCTTGGCTAGACCAATTGATACCCGAAAAAGAGGGACACCAAATCTTAGGTGGTGTGACTGCCTGGAAAAAGATCTGAAAATTATTAAGTTGATTAATTGGAAAACTTTGGCCAAGAACAGGACGGCATGGAATGGAATTCTAAGGAAGGCCAGGGCCCACCCGGGGCTGTCGCGCCAGTGAAGAAGAGAAAGAAGATTAAAAGGTACCAATTAGGAGAATGCATTATTACAGTTTACAATGTCTTCCTCGATGTAACTTTCTGGAGGAGTGTCGCATGCACTTTCTGCGCATCAAAAATTTCTGCCATTTTTACTTTTTTTAATGACCTTTTATTGCATACCTTCAAGTGTAAGAGATAAAGATCTACAATTATTTTGTAGATGCTACACATCGATAGTTAAATCAGACTGCGCAGGGGAAGTAAGTTTAAAAGTTCCCCAGACAGCATTTTGACACAAAACAGGTAATCAATAGGGAACTCAAATTCGTAAATTCAAACATTTGAGTCTATATTGTAGTTTAGTTATAGAAAATTCACATGCTCAATAAAGTTTTATATTAACTAGAACTTGCTAAAAAAGTAATGCATGCTTGCATTACTAAAGAAAAATACTTACTTTACATGCAGAAAAAAAAAATTATTTTACTGTATTCGCAATTACCATCTAAATTAAACATAAACACCTAAGAACCATAAGCACACTAATGTCATGTATTAGAAATTTTCTCAAATATGTATCAACAATATGAGAAAAAAAATTACCTCTGTCTGAATGTGCCCCATGCTCGAATGTGCCCCCTTCTCCCCTAGTTCACAAAAATCCAACACATAGTTATCAAACTCCAACACATAATTATTTCACTTAGAGTCGTCTGTTGGAATGTTCAATTTTGCATATTATGTCTAAACTTACGCTTTTTTTTTTAATTAAGATGTATCCGCAGTAATAATAAGCAGAAAATATATTCTATGAATACCGAACCCTAACTTTTGCGGCTTTTGCAGCATTTCTTTTGTGAGTGAAATACATCTGAATTATTCCAAGTAGAACAATGTCATTCTCAAAAACATATTTTTTTTTCAACCATACGATATTGCTTAGCCGGCTTATGGATTCAAATTATTCCTCAGTTATTTATTAAAACAGCATGCGTGTATGAAGCAGAATACTAATAAATAATTCACTTTTCACGTAAATATTGCCTTCTTTCATGAAGTATGGAACCGCAGCTTTTATGGGAGCAAATTATCATGCTGCTCACGTGACTCACTTAATTGGAGAACTCTGCAAAGAAAATGTGGTATCATTTTGATTATCTCTCACTTTGCGTCCTGCAAACTCTGTCACGATGTTCGTTAAATATTCACACACAGCTGTTGGCTTTCTTTTGACTCCCACAACCGAACCCCTTATTCAAATAGTTAGGTGCCTGAATGCCCTATTTAACGAAGAAGTGATATACAGGAAAGAGTTCAAGCGCTTTTGAAACGTTCTCAAAATTGTCTCGTTTCTTTGAAACCTGAAATCATTTAAAAAAAGTTGTGAAGTCCACTTCGACTATAAGAGCTTGCAATTCGGTCCCAGCAATTGGGAAAGCGTCAACTGGCTAATATCCGTGGTTCGATACGCTACTGGGACAGCAAGGTTCTTCACAATAGAGCACAAACAAATTAACCCTGCAGGTTAGTTTAATAATGTTGGGAGCTGAAAGTAACCCTAGTACGACTAGCATGGATTCAGCGAACTCTAGGATATTCAACGCCTATTTCAAATGTTGAGGCCAACAACCACGCAGGAAGTATCAGAGAGCTAACCTAAGGTAAAAAAAAAAGAAAGGGGTGATCAGTCAGATTGCCATTGCACTTCAAGCTAACATTAGAGGGAGGAGAATGTAGAGTACACTTCTACAATAAAAACTTGCAATTCCGTCCCAGTAGCTCAATAGGGAGATCACCGCCTGACCAGAACGTAAAACGCAGGTTCGATCGTTAACTGAAACAGTAACAATCATTACAAGGTATTTTGTCCGTAAGAAAACTTCAGTTGAAAGTATTCTCGTTTACACTGGTGTCCAAAACAGGACAGTAGCCAGAAACGAAATCCAAGAAGGACTGGTGTGAAATTCAAGGGGTGCACAACAAACCTGAAAGAGGAGCACTCTAGGAACTTTCTTTAGGGGAGAGGCGGTAAAGCACACACTAAAATATAAAATTTTAATCTTTAAATAAATTACTCCATTGATTTTTTTTTAATTTATTATAACTAAATGCGTTACTTTTACTAACGGGGACCACTATTGTTATATGTTATTGAGTCTTTTGATTACCAAGAAGAAGCCTCTATAAAACCTCTATCTAGTGACTGAATGCCCAAAGAAGTGAATATGCAACTACGCTTATACGGAAAAGCGTTCAAGCTCTTTTGAAAAGTTATCGGCATTGTCTCGTTTCTTTGAAACCTGAAATCATTTAAAAAGGGATCTTATGTTTCCTAGAGCTCCTATAATACAGGCTGACCTATGACCATCATGTTCTATCACACAGTGTAACATGAAAGCTGCAGTGTAAAACGCCTTGGCGACAAGGAATGAGAACCAGCGCCAATCTCCTTGGAACGAAAGTGGAACGCACCTGCGTTAGCACCCTTATTGGCAACGGCGGCAAAAAACGATATTTTGACATTCATCTCTTCAACAATTCATCCATGTTTCTTCTTCTTTCTTGTTGCATTAACGAATCTAAACATTTGTATTCTTTTTCAGGAATTATTAGAGCAAATTTACAGCCTAACATTCTCCCATTTTATTGCGAATCTATACCTCAATACTCAATATCAAGTCACTGCGCAATAGATACCAATGGACAAATATGATATGAAATGGCGGATGCGCCAGTTCTTTATATAGGAGTCTTAATGTTTCCTATACAAAACCTTCAGTTGAAAATATTCCCATTTACAATGGTAATTCTCATTTACAACGACGCACTTATAGTATCAACCGCGCTACAGAACCTAACGGAGCCGGATATTTTATTTCTCTCCTGGGGGTCGAGAAAAATGGGAGACGGATCGTAAAGTCTTTCCAGACTTTCCAGAAGGCTCCCAGTGACCTAGAACAGTCATTTTTAAACTGGGGTCGTGAAACTTTCTTTGGGTGTCGCAGAAAAAATAAATATTTTGAATAAATAAATATTTTGCTAGTAGCTCATTTTGTAAATTTGAGAATTTCAGTTTATTGTGATACTCTTTTGTTATATTTTGTAAGATGTACCAAAGATTAGTTCTTAATTTTTATTATTAAAAATATATTTTGTACTAAAAATAATTCTATACTGTGAGTAATGAATTTAATTTAAATATTATATTTGCTTGCACTGTTATATATTGTTATTAGTAATATTGTATTTGTTAGTATTGTTTTCCAGAAAATGAAGACTTTTTATCTTTGGAGGGGGGGGGGCATCAGTTACAGCTACCCGGTGCGGTGGGATCCCTGTAATTTTGAAATGTGAGGGAATTTGTGAGACCAGAAAGTTTAAGAACCATGGATCTAGAAGACTAAATCTCTGCACATTTATAGTATCGATTACGGGACAAAACCTAATTGAGTCAGGTTATTATTTTTATTTCTTGTTTTTATTTCTTCTATTTTTATTTTTATTCGAACAAAATGTTTCGGCGAAGTCGAATAGTATTTCGAAACCCTCCAGGAAGCATCTACCGGTGACCTAGAAGTCTGAATTTCTAAACACTCATAGCGGGGGACGGAATAACCCAGTGATTAAGGCACGGAAATTGCACTCGGAGGATCAGAGCTCAATTCCCGACTCTGCCCAAACTATCCCCGTATTTACGCGAAGTACGGAAACATTATATATGTGGATCCAAAAATCCTTCCCAGATGTTGATGGCAGTGGAAAGCGGGTGCGGTCAATATGGATATCGCCCCACCAGTCTACGTTGGGTGACACTGTCATGGCCGTCCAAATAGACACCTGACACCTTCCGGTAGGTCAGACGGTCTGGGTCAAAAAAGGGGAAGCATACTTATAGAGACCATGGGACAGGAGATAACGGAGCTGTGTTTTTTATTTTTCTCTTCCACACAAGGGTGAAGAAAATGTTTATTTTTTTTTCTGAAAAATGTTTCCAGACATTCCAGCACCCTCCCCTTGGGGACCTAGAAGGTTGAAACTTCGTATACTCATAATACCAACCACGAACCAAATTCTAACTCAGCCAATTTTTGATTAAGGCGATCATTTTCGACATTTAGTATTATTATACATTGTTAAACAAAATATAACTTATTAGAAATAAGTTGCAACACAATTTTTTTAAAAAGTGTCAGTTTTTGTTTTTGATAGGCTTAAGTACTAGTACGTTCCTAATCCTACTTTATTCATTTAAGCCATATTTTATCTATTCTTGACCTTATATAAACACCAAAGAATTATATACAGTTCCGACGATTTTTCATATCTTTTATACGACTTCCTTTTTTTCCCATATTCTACTGACCTCAATTCTGTCCATTTGAATCGAACGTAATCTATTTCCCTGAAAGGCTGATACTAAAAAAATCTTCGATGACCACATGAAGAATCAACTCACGCAAGGAACTACAAATTTAATCTTGTGAAGCTGTGTTTTTGGAGCGACCAACACATTTTGAATTCACTGTTGGCTGAAAGGCGGAAACGGAAGCAAGTTCAACGACTACTATTTTACGGTTCCCACAAACTGCAAAATAGTTTGACGAACTCGTTTGCGTGTCAATTAATCCCCGCGTCATAAAACCTGGTCATATAGTAGCATTATGGCAAATCAGGGAGGATTTCGAGGAGACAAACACTTAGTTTATCTTCAGTGGACCAGCTCAGATAGTCGGTGGCCGATGTGCTTTGCGTGCTTGAAATCTCGATGTTACAAGAGCACGCGTATCAGGTTGAATGGCTTGAATTTCAATGAGGTGTTTATAGAAACACTCCTTATATATGTATATGTATATATGTATATACGTATTTATATATATTGTGTTGTTAATCGATTTTTTGACTGCGATGTAAGGATGGAAATGAGAGTCCCCTACTACATCACTGTTAAACCCAAAAGGCTTAGAATTACAGACATTTAGTGTCACAATTTTTAAGGTAGGTTAATGTATGGGCGAGCTCTCGGATATTAACGCACCATTCAGGAGTTCCCGGAAATTACGGTTTTCTCATTAAACAGGGTTAGTATGGAGAACTCCAGGCATGCTAGAGTTAACAAAGAGTCCTTGTCGCAGTCCATCATATTTTTTAAATTGCAAACTTTATAAGTTTTAAGAGAATATCTTTAGAGAGCATTATTATTGTAATACGTGTAAATTTTTGAAAGAAATTATTCCTTGATTAATAATTAAGTACATCAAAGCAGGGTAACTAACAAGTTTAAAATATTAAGCTGCAACTTTTCAATAAGTTTTATTTTTTTAACAATGTATGATGCTTACCATATAAAACAGTTATCTCAATTGAAGATTGACCTAGTTAAGTTCTGCCCCGTGATCAAGTTTTAGCCTTTTATGCCCCGAGTGGGGGACTTTGTGACGGTTCTAAGAAACTTTACCTCTCCTCCCCCTTTTTTCACACTCTGAAAGAAAAAGAAAAAATCATGCTAAGTCCCCTTGGGGTTTCTGGGACAGATGCGTTTCTGCGATCTGAAAAGACAAAAATACGTTATGCAATTATATGTAGTGAAGTAGTCATGTATATTGTGGTGTTAATCTATTTTTTTACTGCTATGTTAGGATGCAACGAGGAGTCAGTCTCCTGCATCACTGTGATACATAAAAAGCTTAATTAGAAACATTTAGTGTTATTTTTAAATATAGGTTATTGTGTGAGCGTTTTCAAACGGATATTAGGCGCCATCTAGGATTTCCTGAAATTTGCGGTTTTCGCATTAAACAGGGTTAGTATGGAAAACTCATGGCATGTAAGAGTTAACAAAGAATTTGTCGCAGTCCATAATTTTTTAATTGCAAACTGTAAAGTTTTAATATATACATTTAACGTTATTATTGAAATACTTGCAAATTTTTGATCCTTCATAATTATCTTTAGTGCTTGCGAATTAACCGAACAATTAATTAACCGAAAGAACCGAATGATTGAATTAACCGAAGAATAACCGAACAAAAGTTAGCCATTTTTGCTTTCACGTCAATGAACATCATATATAAAGGAAAAGTATTGTGATGGTGTCCAAATTCCCTCTCCCGGATTTTGATTTATATGCATGGTTTGAGAATTCCTAAATATGAATCAACATTTTTTTTAGTGATAGATGTGTAACTGTGTGTCTGTGTATCGTTCTGCGTGCGTGATAATTCTCGAACAAATAATCCAATCGAATGAAACCTGGGGCTAATATTTCAACCAATAAACGTTCGATGCCTATTGATTTTTGGTTTGAACGAAAAAGAAAAAGCATCTCAATTTTTCAAACATTATTTTTTCAAAAATCGAAAAAACTTAAAAAAAATATTTAAATTATAAAACTGTTACGAAATTAACAATTATAATGTGACAATTTTTTTTCAAGAAATACAAAATATCTAGTATATTATTACTATTGTCAAATGAATAAATTATTTCTATGTAGAGGAGACTGGGATACAAAGGATCCTAGTAAAGGAACCAAATTATATCTTAAATGTAAAGAGCAGCAAAAATAAATTTAAAATACAATATAATGCTGCGTTGCATTTTCTTCGATATGAAATCAATCTTATTAATAATAATTTATTTTTCTTTCTCTGCAAAAAAAATAACATGTGGATTTAAGCAAATAATCTGCCCTATAAGATGCTGCACAAAATACTTCATGAGGCCTCTGTTTTTTCCCCTTTCGTCGTTCTGCGGTTTTGATTTTCTTCAACTTTTGTGGGTTTAAATGAAAAACGTGTCAATTCTGCAGCTCTCTGTGTTTTTCTTTTAGAAACTACAGATTTTGAATTTTATTAACTTTTAGAAAAGGTCTTGGCGAAATTTTATTGATAACCATCTGGAACTCGTGGTTTGGAAATTTTGATGACTTCTTTTTAGCGGTGGAACATCCTAAACTCATAAGAGATGTTTTTATAGGATCATTTCTACTCGGTCGCCTTTCCGCCCCGATTAGCTACTTCTTAGAATAATGCTACGGTCTTGCAAGTTAATGTTTTGATTTAATATTTACTGAAAACAGGCTTTAATAGTGAAAACACAGTATACACGTATTCAATATTTGTTACAAATCACATATATACAATTGTCTAGAGTTTTAACGTGTTTTTTTTTCTATAACCTCCAGAGACCCCAGGAGATCTAGAAGGTGAATCTTTACACACTTGCATTATCGATTATGGTTGAGAACTTATCGGAACTGAAATTTCGATTTGGCTCCCAGGGGTTGCAGAAAATGGGTTTCGAAAGGATTCCAGAAGCGTCCCTGGTAGCTTAGTACAGTCAGTTTCAAAATTATAAGACCACTAAAAATTCCACTCTTTCTCAACAAAGACAACATTGAATGTGAATTTCAAAGAAGGTGTATGAAACGAAACAATTTTGTAGTGTTGATTTAGCTTAGAAAAAAAACAGATCGAATATTATTTTCTTGTCAAACAATTTTTCGAAATCACGGTGTTACATAAATATAAGACCACTTTAGATTTGCTTATAATGCAGACGATTTTTGTTTAACTTCGGAGTTTAACCGTAACCAAAACCATCTGGAAAGTTTGGAAAGAAGGAAAAAAGGCAGAAATTCAGAATTGAACTGTTTGATTCGTTGGTTTATTAAAATGCCTCATGGAAGTGATTTGTCTGAAGTAGAAGTGCGAAAAGTTTGGTTCTACAATGGAATAGGAATGTGAAATAAGTAAGATTCTTAATCGTTCTAAAACGGCTATTCACAATTTTTTGAGTAAAAAAGAATTGTATGGAAAGCACAAAATATCTGGCCGCAAAAAGCAGTTATCGGCTCGTGATAATAGACAAATTTTCCAACTTGCAACGAAAAACTACCAGTCCACTTACAAAATAGCACAGCAGACAAGTAAACAAGTGTCTCATGTAACTGTGTTGAAAACCCAGACCGTCCGACTCATCATGTAACTGTGTTGTTGAGACCCAGACCGTCCGACCTACCAGAAAGGTGTAAGGTAACTGTTTGGACGGCCGGGAAGTGCCACCCAATTTAGACCGGAACCCAGTGGGGGAGGCATCCACAGGAACCGTACCCTCCTTCCCCTACCACCAACCTCTCGGAAGGATTTACGGACCCACATGTTTAACGTAATCGTACTCCGCGTGAACACGGCGGCAGTTTTGGCAGCGGCTGGAATCGAACCTGGGCCTACCGAGTGCAACTCCAGCGCGCTAACCAATGGGCTACCACGCCCATCATGTAACTGTGTGGCGAAGTTTGAAGTCGAATGTTGATGTTAAACTTCGGAAACTAAGAAGCAAACCACGACTTTTTAAACATCATAAAGAAGCACGTCTGAAGTGGGCAAAGAATGTCATGTCTTGGGACTCTACATGGAAAAATATAATATTTTCGGACGAGAAAAAATTTAACTTAGACGGTCCGGACGGCAATAACTACTGCTGGCATGACTTGAGGCAATAATCTCGTGAGTTCTTCAGTAGGCAGATGGGAGACGATTCCGTTATGGTGTGGGGCGCTTTCTCATATGCTGGAAAATGCGATCTGCAAAGAGTTTGTGGCAAAATGAACACGGACAGTTATCAACAAATGTTATACGGAAGTCTGATACCCTTCGGGCAACTTTTAGGAGGGCCGAAATGGAAGTTCCAACAAGATAATGATCCCAGTCATACATCTAAATCAACAAAATCATGGCTCAAAAGAGAAAAGATTGATGTTATATCTTCGCCGAGCCTTAGACCTGACGTAAACCTCATAGAAAACCTGTGGGGTTGTTTGTCTCGCCAAGTATACGAAAACAACAAACAATGTCATTCGGCATATAGACTGGAAGTCGCCATTATGGAGAAATGGGACAATATTCCGGAATCTGTCTTTAAAAATTTAATTAAATCTATGCCAAATCGTGTGTTTCAAGTTATTCAGAAAAATGGTGGAGCCGCAACTTACTAAATTTGCTAAAACTTTCTTTTTCCACATGTGGTCTTATAATTTTGTAACGGGTATTTGTGCCACTTTTTGTTATATTGCTATTATATTTTTTTTCTAAATGAATTTCGGACATGTAAGTTGCTAAATTTTATTTAAAACTTGTTCTGACATGGAGTAGTTTTGATTTTGAATAAAAAAATATTTCATTAATTACCTAAATAGCAAAAAGTCTCCTGGTCTTATACTTTTGTAACAGACTGTAAGCTAAATTTTTCACACTTATATAGTGTCAACTACCGGACAGAATTTAACGTAGTCGTATTTTCAATTCCCCCACCCCCCTTGGGGTGGAGATTATAGTTTTTTTAACTGCCTTTCCAGACCCTCAAGCAAACCCTTGCACATTTATAATATAAACCACTGAATCTAACCTAACAAAGTCGAATTTTCTATGTTTCTTGAAAAAAGTGAATAAAATGAAAGAGGGGGGGAGGGGTAAAGTCTCTCAAAGCCCCAACTAGGGACATTAAAATGGTAAAA
This sequence comes from Amaurobius ferox, assembly GCA_951213105.1. NCBI lineage: Eukaryota > Metazoa > Arthropoda > Arachnida > Araneae > Amaurobiidae > Amaurobius > Amaurobius ferox. The sequence continues at coordinate 47,364,945 of OX578133.1, forward strand.
GTCTACTTTCGGGCAGAACCTAACTGGACCGATTTACAATTGAGACTACTATTTTTGACATTTAGCACCATACATTTTTAAGTAAAATAAAAAAGTTGAAAGTTTATTTTTTGGACTGTTAGTTTTACTGCCTTTGGCAGGCTTAAATACTAGTCTTTCAATAAAATACGTACACTGAAAGAAGACGTATTAGAGGTATCTATTTAGCATATTTGATTGCAGATAACAGCATATGGCAAACTATAGTAATCGCCCTCGACGTCTGTGCTTGATGGTCTCTCTCTTCCCCAGTTTCTCTTCTTTATAACCAGAAATTAACGGAACACACTATCTGGAAATTATCATGAGTCATTCTTGAAATTTTTGAAAATTGACTTTTCCAACAATGAACACAATATCTCCAAGCAAATTGAGCAAATCGAATGAAATGTGGTATGATTATTTCACTAGTCATATTTATTTTTGAAGTGAACGAAAACAGAAACCATCTTCAAATTTTCAACCATTTTTATTTTTTGAAGATCCAGAAAAAATGTTTTAAAAGATAATTTTGCTAAAGGATATTACTATTTTATATATGATCTATTATACTATTTCTATGAACAAGCTAAGCAAAATTCCATTCTCCATCAAAGCCTATGCATTTGCATGCATTGTGATTTTAACGCGATCCTGTATATTAAATACGTTTTCGCGATTTAAATGTGTTACTTTGATTTCATTGTTCTCCTGTATTCTAATTTGTTTCATTCAATATTCAAATTCTAAAAAACTTATATGCTCTTTTGTATTAGGATTCTCAAATATTGAAATTAATTTGTTATACTTCTAATTTCATAATTATTTGTTAACTTAAGTTTTAATTTGAACTTTTTCACAGCTTGCATACTTCATATGAATGAGTTCATTCAAAGTCCGGCTTTTTGCTAGTATATTTTATATATGATAGATATTTTATATATAGTCTGCTATAGGAAAGCTAATGACATCATTTACAGGACACAAATATATATCGATCATTAAATATTGTAGTGTTTTAATCTAAAAGAGGAAACAAACATTGAAATATGAATGCATGGATACTTTGGATATTTTAAACTAGAAATAAAGTAAAATAACTTTTTAAGTTATCAAAAAACGTTCTTAAGTGAAAATTATACTTCCACACAGAAACAAAAAAAATTAAAATTTGGTCATTTGTAGGAAAAGTCCTGTATTAGACGCATCAAATCTTTCAAAATATGTTATTTTTGTGACAAGAAAATTTATTTTTAGTATGCCTCATAGGATGAGACACAAAAGTTTTCTATAAAGAATTACTGTAGTACCTACATAATTAAAGCAATAAAAATGTGGTACGTTGTTATGATAATGTTTTTCAAAATTTAAAATAAGTAATTTTCATCTACGAGTTAAGTAATCGATCAATAAAGTATTTCCCCTGGATAACCTTACAATCTAAATAAGAAACAGCAAACACTTGATTATTGTGTTGTTATTTGTTAGTGACAACTACACTGGTAGACAATTGCTATAGAGCAGAAATATTTATTGGTATAAGTATTTCTGGACACCATCCCAAGACAAGGAGCATATCATAGAGGCAATGTGACCTCTTTATGTGCATAATGGTATGAATGTCCAGCCAAGGAATGAAACAGAAGAACAAGTACCTATGGTAAATCATGGTATGATAACAATAAATGTATCTTCTCACATAAATTCCGACGCATTAAGTGGAATTCATATGGTGTATGTACCACAGGGAACACCTATGCACGACTTGCACCTATTCATCATACTTTCCACGAAGCTGTTCAGGAGTGCGGTCGGTATTTCATCCCGTTCTTCTTTCAAAGAAGTTTTACGGTCCTCAAGTCTGGGAGTGAAGTTGTAAAGAGCCTTGCTACCCGTGAATCAAATCCTGAATCTCCAAACTTATCAGCTACTGGGACGAAATTACAAGCTTTTATAGTCGAAGTGAACTCTGCATTCTCCACTCTCTAATGTCAGAGTGGCGGGCAACTGGCAATCTCACTAACCATCTCCTGCTAGTTTTTCCTTAAGTTAGCCTCTTGCTACTACGATTTTTACCCAGGTTAGTATCCTGCGTGGTAATTATCCTCGCAATTTGAAATCGGCACTCAATCTTCCAGAGTCCACTGAATCAGTACTAGTCGTAGTAGGGTCATTTTATTGCACTAACCTACAGAGTTGCTATTTTCGAGCGCTATTGTAAAGAGTCTTCCTGCCCCAACCGGGAATCGAACCCTAGATCTCCGAACTAGCCAGCCGATGCTCTACCGTTGAATTACTGAGACGAAATTGCAAGCTCTTTTCGTTGAAGTGGGCTCTGCAAAATGTCTGTGCAACTCATCTTTCGACAGCATCCCAGGTATGGACCTAGGTCCGAAAAACCACACAGTCTATTTGATGCACTTGCATTTATCCCTTTCTAGTACCTAAGCGTCAGAATCTCTAGCTATCCTATCTGGGCGATCACTATAGTCCTTTAACACAAAGTCTGATTCCATCGCACTACATACAAAACGAAAATGATCCTCAAGAATTTTATAGCAATACCTATCTCCCGTGACCGGCCATTTTGCAAAGACAAGCAGCAGTGATCTTCCATTTATCATGACACTCACCCATACCAAGACAACAGTAGCAGCATAATTACTTCATGGGTCATTTTGACACCAGCTTGTTTTGGGAGAATAAAAACCATATTACCAACATCAGAATACTCGTGAAGTTGATAATTATATTGGTCCTGTGTGTCATGGTCAAAGTGGGTACCAAGAATAATGGAATAACATGCAGCAAATCTTTGCAGGAAGACCTGTCCTTGGATAATAGCACTGTTAGAAGAATCTATGGGGTCATGTTCGTTTATTCCGTGAATAAATGGGATAAATGAGATCAGACTTTGTGTTGAAGAATGATACTATCCATCCAGACAGGTTTTAAGGTACTGGAAAGAGAGTATATCAAACTCAGTAAAAGAGTTGCGTGTTCCTGGATTTTAACCCAATAAAAAATTATTGGAATGCTCTATGATGACGTATTTCACAGAGGTCAACACCATCCCAGACTCTTTAAGACCTCAAACTACCTTGAAGAATTCAATAAAATACCGACTTCGCTCCGGAGTAGCCTTGTACAAAATATGCGGAATAGGTTCAAATTGTGCATTGGTATTCCAAGAGATCGTAAACTCTATGGATGCCACAATATTTGTTGGTATTTGTGTGGAAGAATACATTTTCTGTTATTATACTGTGATGTTCCATAGGTACTAGTCTTGTTTTTGTTGTCTTATTTCTTTCCTTGGCAGGATATTCACATTTCTTAAAGAGTGAAGTCAGGCTGTAAGAGGATGCAAAGGCAAAGTTCACACTCACTAAACAACCTAAAAGAAGTATTCCGAAAGTTAGGACTGCGCTCTCATTAAAGATAACAGCATTCATGAAGCGATTTTGCTTTTTCATGCTCTTTTTAGCATGTAGCAGCCGATACCTGCAGTGGCAGCAGAAAGACTTGCTACATGAAATTTTACGAACCTCAATGAAGATCGGAAAGTTGATGTCACGCATCCGGAATCAAATCTCTTAAAGATTAAGCTGAGGCTGGTAAAATTGTGACAAGTATATGTAACAAAGAAATATGGCTGCAGTTATCGGCTGTTCCATGCTGAAGAGCACATATATATTTTATTCATATATTTAAGTAAGATGGATTGCTTCAACTACAACCTGAAAAGTCTCTATATCAGCATTTCCTGTAAAAAACGTATTTCACTTCGACTGTGCTCTCAAAGAGTTGAATGCAACTCATGCCATCCACTTTCATTTTTCCTATAGAACCAGTATGATATACAAAACGATATTTCATTCAACTTTTTCCAGTTCTACTAGGGTGATCTTCTTATTTCCCGGATATTGCATGCTTTTCAATATTACTCAATTCACCCAAAGAACTATAAACTTCACTATAAACAGAAGATATCTTAACTAGAAACTCACTATTACATTATATCACGCAAAGAAATTTCATAAAGACTGCTTTTATAGTACCTAAAGTATATTCAAAAAAAATTTTTGTCCTATATTTAGTTTCAATTTCCGTTTTTTTTTTTCTATCAAATAGCAACAAAAAAGATGATATATGACTTCAGAATATCATAGCCATTCGTTTCCTTCATGCGTGATGTAGAATACGCGATAAGCCCAAAGGTATACCAATTCAGAAAGTTTCTCTCACATCACACGCCAAACGTCGTTTTATCGCCAGTTCTGGTACACTATTTTTGCAACTCCTGCAAAAGCGGAGAGAAAGACGATTGTTTTTAATCCGCGATATTGTTCATGAAGACAGATTAGATACATTTGTTTCCCATTATTTAAATCATGTTTTATGTACATTTTGGTTTTAAAGTAATACTATGAAAATACATGTATTTAAGACCTTTTTGTACGGCACACAGATTCTTTGCAATGAGTGTAAGAAATGTTCCACCCACATTATTTGAATTTATTATTTGAATAAAACGTTTATATGCGAGATTTTGGAGTAAATATATGTGTAGGATCCGTATGTTGTTCAATACTTATATAGTACAACAATCAGTGACGAAAATTGAAGATTATTTGAAAGGAAGGAATATTTGTCATTTTAAAAATGCAAAATTTGTGACATTTTAAGGAAATTTGCTTGACATTTTCAGTTTGTGGGAGCAATAAATATTACTTTTCTAACATACCTAGAATAATGCATCGTTTTTCAAGGTGAACTTTTCAGGGTTTTCGGAACCCTTGGGATTCCGCGACGTGATAGTTTCATGCAAATTGTCTTGAATTTAAAAACGTGTAAAATTTTGATGCATAATTTGGACAAATGGGGATATTTCTTATTTTGGGGTTCTACCATCAAATTAAATTTCAAAAGGGTTTCGTGAGAAAATAAATTTGAAAAACATTGATATAATGTATAGGGAAAGTATTATGACGAGGTTGAAAACTCGAATTCTACTTAGTGTTTTCGACGGTAGAGCTTGTTTCAAACATTCCTGAAATCGAATCGAATGTTTTTAAAGTGATATCTGTGTGTGTGTGTGCATGTATATTAATGTATGTAGTATGTGCATGTATATTAGTGTGTGTATGTGTATTAGTGTGTGTGTATGTATATTTGTGTGTGCGTCCTTGAGTCAGTGGATGCGATATCTAACGAACGGATGGAACGTTTCAAAAAAAAAAAAAAAAAAGTCGATTATTACAATCAGTGAATACTGGAAGTCCATCGATTTTATAAGCAATCGAATATTTGGAAACCAGCTCCAAACTTTCAAATGAAATTTTGAAAAAAATCATAAAAAATAAGAACCTTTAATATTGTTACATAAAATATCATTTTTTATTTAATTTTTTATTAGAAAATGAATAACATAAACTTTGGGATAATAGCATGAACCATTCTTGATATATTGTACGTTTTTCAAATAAATTTAAAAAAATACATGAAATTAAAACAGTGCTAACTACCGTAATATGTTTCCATTCCATGTACAATATTATGTGATAACGGTGTTAGCATCATTCTGGTAGGTTTTATTCACGAGACCCTGTTTTACAATAGTTTTGTATTTTGACATCAAACAATTTGTCAAATGTAATTTATTAGTTTGTCTGTATGTCTGTAATGCTTGTCGATAAATTAACAAAATATCGTCAACTTGACATTTTATTTAAAATGTTTCCAAATTGGCAAAAATGACACTAAATTAATAAAAATGATGTCAAATTGATGATAGTCAATATCTTGGAAAATGAAGTTTAATTTATTTGATAATTCCTGTCCCTTTGGGGAAATTAATATTCTTAATTTAAGATATGTTGAGTTTCGCGGTTTTTTATAATCGTTTCAAATACAATATTTGAACAAAATAAAAGTTAATTCGGTTAAGCTGTGAAGGACTCAAAGTCATTGATTGATAAAGTATTTTTGACACTCCCACCCATTTTATTCGCCCTCGAGTGAGAAACAAAAATATTAAGCTCCGTTAGGTTCTGTCCCGTTGTCGATACTATAAACATGGGCGCCCATAGCACTTTTTTAGAAGTTAAACTCAATTATATGTACAATATCGACTACCTTGATCCCCACATTTGGGACACTGAATGTCCAGGGGAGCGGAAGTGCCTCCTTTCCCTCCCCTATGAACGCTCATTGAAAAAGCTCCCTGGTTATACTAGTAACCTCAAGACAGAACCTAACGGAGTTGAGTTTCGATTTCCCCAGGGGTGGAAAAATGGAGTCTTTCCAGACCCCACAAAAGTTTCCGTGAAGTCTAAAGCTTTACACACTTATAGCCACCCCTTAGGGCCAACGGCCGTACCGTGCTGAAAACACCGGTTCTCGTTAGATCACCGAAGTCAAGCAGCATCGGGCGCGGTTAGTACTTGGTGGGTGACCACCTCGGAACACCGCGTGCTGTTGGCCATCTCGGGTGCGGTATCCCCGTGGTTTGCGCGCTAGATTTGCACGCTACCACAAATGCCGCCGTGTTCATGCGGAGTACGATCACGTTAAACATGTGGGTCCGTAAGTCCTTCCGAGAGGTTGGTGGTAGGGGAAGGAGGGTACGGTCCCTGTGGATGCCTCCCCCACTGGGTTCCGGTCTAAATTGGGTGGCACTTCCCGGCCGTCCATACAGTTACCTTACACCTTTCTGGTAGGTCGGACGGTCTGGGTCTCAACAACAACACTTATAGCCACCCCAGGGCGCGGTAGCCCATTGGTTAGCGCCCTGGAGTTGCACTCGGTAGGCCCGGGTTCGATTCCAGCCACTGACAAAACTGCCGCCGTGTTCATGCGGAGTACGATCACGTTAAACATGTGGGTCCGAAAGTCCTTCCGAGAGGTTGGTGGTAGGGGAAGGAGGGTACGGTCCCTGTGGATGCCTCCCCCACTCGGTTCCGGTCTAAATTGGGTGGCACTTCCGGACCGTCCAAACAGTTACCTTACACCTTTCTGGTAGGTCGGACGGTCTGGGTTTCAACAACACTTATAGCCACCCCGGCCACTCAAATAGCTGCTGTAAGCCCTCTGGGTCAGCCGAGTGGTTTGAGTCTGCAACACTTATAGCCACAGAATACTATATTAGTCTGTGATTATAGCCATCTCTCCCGGCCACTCAAACAGCTGCTGTAAGCCCTATAGGGCTAGTCAAATGGTATGGGTCTTCAACACTTATAGCCATGGGTGCCCATAGGGGCGTTCAAAGTCACAAATGTAGGTATCAAGTTAGTCAATATTGTACTTCTCATCCATGAGTTTACCCTCTGGAAAATGTTCTATGGGCGTCCATAGGGGAGCGCGAGGGGGCACTTTCGCTCCCTCGAACGTTTAAGGTCAGAAATGTAGGTATTAAGTTAATAGATATTTACCTCCCATCCTTGAGTTTGGCTATCTCAAGAATAAGTTTTATGGGCGCCTTTGAATCCTACTCGTTCGAAACAAGGTCGACCTCTCCTGCAGTTACCACACTATATTTTGATCGTACTATATTTTGACACACACACAACCACACTCTTTCTCTCTCGCTCTCTGTGTCTCCCTCCCTCCTTTTCACCCGTATTTTAATCACGTTAATTACATGATGATCTACCTAATTCTAATTTTTTCAGAATGTAGCTACATATAGAATTTCGTGGCTGTACGTACTCTCTCTAATTTAAAATATCTAATTTCGAATAATGTTTTAATCCCATTTATTACAAAATATTCTACCTGTTTCTAATTTTCTACAGAATGCATCTACATATAAATTGTCATAGTGGTACGTGCATTCGCACCCCACAGATACACACACACACTGATGGAAATATCTCCCAAAATGTTCGAAATGTGTTCATGGTGTCTTTAAGTGTATTTTTTCGTCTAAATGTCGTGATTATCCGTGAACTTCCTGTATACAATAGCATTATAAAATAATAATATGATTCTTTAATTGAGTCAATACTGAATTAATTTAATTCTAATCTAAGAGATAATGCATTTAAAAAGTGTCTATACTGCTTAATTGTAAGTTATATATCGGCGATAAGCCCATATTGCTTAATTGTAAGTTATATATCGGCTTCTTTAATCTAATCAATATTGAATTAATTTAATTTCAATCTAAGAGACAATCCATTTAAAACGTGTCTCTATTGCTAAATTGTAAGTTATATATCCTATAAAAAGATAAACCAAATTGCGAGAGTCCTTTCTCTTGATGTGGCTGCTATAGTAACCTTGAGAGATAGCGCTCCTTCGCCTATCACGCTGGCGATAAAACGAAGTTTGGAGTCTGATTTGAAAGAAGGCTTTCTGGCTTAGTATACTTTCTGGCCTTCCGCGTAGAATACGGCACGGATTCCACATCACTCATGCGTAAATAGAAAACTTACAAACCGAACGCAATAAAAGTTGGACGATTTGACTAATCGAATTCAAAATTAAACCAATCAGAATGTTTTTTAATCAAATTTTTTATACCAAAATACCACTATTGCAAAAATATTTTTTCGACCAAAATACCTTTAGCATTATATGCTCAAAAGAATTTTAAAATATCAACAATTAAAAATAAAAACATTCAATTGCGTTAATGAATTTTTCTCACTTTATATATGAAAATATGTATGCATACAGGGTTCTACAACCCTTCTATGAATCTGATGGCCAATGAAGAAACTGTTAGACTAAGGGGGGGGGCTTTGCAGCCCACAAAAAGGGCCTATAGATAGAATGTTTGCATTTTTGATTTTGAGAAATCTCTTGTAATTTCTTGACTCATAATACTTTGTATTTCCTAAAAGGAACTAGCTGATTGTTTCTATACAGAAAAGGAATCTCAAGGGAAGTTTTGCAATGTTGCTATAAAGTTTCGTGTACGAAAATTTGCTCAAACTGCTATTGAAATTAATCTGTAATAAAAGCACTTCATTAATAAAAGTATAAAAAGTTGATAAAAGGTAGCAACCAGTTTCAAATGTCATTTTAATACATGTAGTCCTTCGTAAATAAAAACAGTAAAAGATGGTGGAACATCCAGGGGTTTTTTGGTTGTGGGAGTTACTCGTGAAGATCAATAAACAGTTCAATTTAACTAAACATCTAATCTTTAATAAAGACGACTGAGCGTAAGAATCAAACTCATTCTAACAGGGTGCAACGATATAGTATATCATATATATTTAAGAGGGAATACCATATCTCCAATGGGTTAGATGTCCGCGATCTGTTTATGTGAAATATATATGGTTCTTCATAAACAGTAGCAGTAAAAAATGATGAAAGATCCAGGGGTTTTAAGTTCTGAGAGCTATTCGTGAATATTTGAATAGTTCAATTTAACTTGGCATATAATCTTTCGATTAGGAGCGATTACACATGAATTAAATTCATTTCGACAAGGCGAAGCAACATTAGATATCATGTATATTTATGAAAGAAAACTATAAGATCGTCAAAGGTGGTCCAGGATTATGTTCCACTGTGTACTTACGTAGAATACACATAGTCATCTGTAAATTATATTAGTAGAAGATGGTGGAATAGTCAGAGATTTGGGAGCTCAGGGAGTTATTTTCATGAGGATCAATAAAACAGTCCAATTTTACTTGACATCAAATCTTTATTAATAGGCATAGGAATAAAACCTATTTTTAACAGGAGGAATCATCATTAGATATCATATGAATTCGGGAGGCAAAACCAGTCTGCAAAGACGAACCAAGTTTGAGTGTCTATGGACTTCACACAACTTCATTGGAGATTCAAGCTTGAAAGTCTATCTTTGATACATTCTGGAACTAAGTAATCATTGTGTGATTCAATGCATCTCAGGACACCATTTGAATTCCCCATGCCAAGTTGTTTTTGATTTCTTAAAGAACTTGTCGATGAAATTAAATTCATTACAAATCCCTCATCCTTGACTTTTCCACTTGGAAATTGAAAATGTAGGAAGCTGTTAACAGATTAATTTCGTGTTCGTCTGTTATTCTATGACTGGGCTGATTTCCAGTCAGTTCTACAAAATTCTTCTGGCTGGACGGAAGGATTGCAATGCCCGTGTATATCTTCTGAATACATAACCCAATATTGCTCAGTCGAATAGCTGTAATGAAATATTTTCTACATGGTATCGCATATACATTATTTACCACTATATGCTGTACCTTAAACTCTGGTAAACAACTTGTAGATACTGACGGTTTTTTTACACAGGAAATGAATAGTTCAGAAATTAGTAGTGATTTAAATTATCTTATTGCAGCCCAAAAATCAGCTTCCAATCCACGTTCTTTGTTCAAAAGGAAGAGGATCCGCCTCAGCAACACTAAGTATACTACTTCGAAGTGGTAGTAAAGAAATGAGACTTGTAAAAGACAAGGTAAGTTCTTGGAATTTCACTTGGAAATATTTTGCAATTTTAAATTTGTGCTTATGTTTAAATATATATATATAAATTTATTTAAGTGTAAATTATGTCCCCATCCTAAATAAAATGCATTTCTTGAAATGCTTCCCCGGTGTAAAATCCGCTATTAGGAAATAATGTCTCAATCACCTTTTCTTTACAGGATGGAAAAATTCCTCTGTTTCTTGCCGCAGAGATTGATAATAACAGTATGTGTAGAGAATTACTGACAGCACTAAGTAAGGAACAGCTTAAGTTTCGCACAGCAGACGCAGGAGACACCGCAATGCACATAGCTACCAGACGAAAGAATGGCGAGTTGTTGCGATTGCTTCTCAACAGTGGTGGCAATGTAGACGCACAAAATGTAGGAATTTATTTGTATTTACTAATCAACCCCAATGTTTTTTTTCTAATACAGCTAAGAAGACATTTTTCATTCAAATATGTAAAAATGATCTGCTAACCCGTATAGAAGCGCCAAAAAATGAATAAACAAGAAATTTATGAAGGTAGCAAATATGTGTACTGTTACGAACATGTAAAATGCACTGGGGCTCTTTTAAAAACCAGAAGGGAAAAACACCTTTACAAGTAGCCATTCCTATAAAGTAAATTTAAGGTTGTAATATCTGGACTATCGGGGCAGGGTTGTCAGATTTGGCGATTTATTGCCAATTTCGAGACTTTGGGCGACTTCTCGAATGTACTAGAACATTCTCGATATAACAAATATTCTGGAAGATAAGAGCCCTTCTGAGAGTTTATAAAGAGAGTATATAAAAAAGGAGTCATCACTTAGTTGGAGAGCAGTTGACGTGATACAGTCCACATTGAATTGTGATATACGTCGATGTTTTGAAAATAATATGAGTATCTGCTGTTTTGTGAAATTAGTGGAGCATTTACTTGCTGTTTTACTGTACCTGCCAATGGTATAGCGATCTTGTGAGATACTAGAGTTATCGAGCTATTTGCTGCATATTGTTCCTGTTTACACTGTGCTTGTAAATAAGCGTGTTAGTTATCTAAAAAGTTGGACTCATTCTTGTATCCTGAGTATGAACCCACTATTTCCGAGGATACGTCGTAACAGTACGCTTCATTTTTATCGGAACTATTAAGCAATTTCGTTCTATTTTGCATACTTATTCTGTAGTGTATTTAAAATCTTCGGAAAAACCGGAAGTGACATCTCCAGAACCGAAAGTGGAAATATTTAGTGAAATCACTACCCTCTCTGGAATTCAATGCTGAATCCATATCCGTCATCATCTACGCTTTATCTATAGCCAATCCTATGAAATGGATGTTTAAGAAACTTCTTGAACTGGAAGTGGGTATCTTTAGTGAACCACCTACCTTATTCTGTGTTTATTATTGAATTTTTATCAATAATCACCTAAGCTCTATCTATAATAGCCAATGTTTTGAAATAGATGATCCAAGAAAAGATTTTTAAGAAAAAGAGAATTCCTGAGTGACCTGGTATTAATCAAAAACATGTCGAAAAAAATTGACTCAAACATGTTTAAATACATTTTTCATACATTCGTCAAATATTCAACACTTTAAAACTATTCAAAGCTCTAAATGATTCTATACGAAACGTTTCGCTTTTTGCTGATCGGAATTTATCAGTCTAAATAGAAAAGGTCGAAATCAACTACCTGTAGAACACTGGATCCATTAATAAGACATTTGGGAAGGAGTCTTCATAGGGTGGCAAATGGTGTGTTCATTTCATTTTCGACGGAACTATTGGAATTTGTATGCTCTTTTGCACACTTATTTCGTACAGTCATTCGAATTTTTTGTAAAAACCGGATTTGACATCTCCAGAACCGGAAGTTGAAATTCCTGGAGACCCCCTCCCCACCACCACACACACACACACACACACACCATCTCTGAAATTCAATGCTAAATCCATATCAGTCATCGTCTAAGCATTATCTATAGCCAATCTTGAGAAATATATGTTGCAAGGAGAACGTAAATTTTTAATCGTAACTGACACCTCTAAAACCGGAAGTAGAAATCCGTAGTGAACCCGCTGTCCCTATCATATAGAGACATTCCGCATTTCTTGAAATCAGAAACGGTATTACTAGGTAGAAGTCACTGCTTTATGATGGCAATGTCTCATTGTACCCCACTCTGAAATTTTCTGCTAAATTTGTAAGGATTAACAATTTATATTCTTGACGTCTTAATTTCCAAGCAGTGTCTTCCCCGGGGAAAGAAGAGTCTAAATTTAAATAACAGTCGACAGGTGGAGTTGGCAACCAGGTTATAAAGATGCGAGATGCGAAGCACGAGATGGGAGGAGACGACACGAGATGGTATGAATTGGTACGTGGAGCGTGACGTGTGTGGATACAGACGATGGTAGAAAGAGTGTACCATGTACATTCTGATTTATTATTTGTAAATTACGTTAATAGAGTTTATTTTATAGTTTTCAACAGTTGAAGAATAAACTTGTTGTTTTTATCAAAGGATGACTACGTGTGACTGCGTGTTCTGCGTGTGACTGCGTGAAATGACTGCGTGTTCATTCCGACACCATTACAATGGTGACCGAACAAAAGTGTGCAAGGAATCAGAAGAAAAACGTAAACCGTAAGAAAGCTGATATTTTGTGGTTGATTTAGAAGTTTATATTTTATTAAAAGATAGCAAGCTATATGAGAAATTTACACACGAGTCTTCATCACAATAGCGGCACTCAAATAAATTCTAAACTAGAACCTCGGAATAGATAGATATAATTCAGCATATGACATGTCACAAAGATTTTATGGAAAATCAAATACGCAAGAATTGTTCAATGAATTAGAATAATTTAGTGAGTTAAATGAGTTATTTGAAGCCGAAAAACTTTCTTTGGCTATATCAGCACTAACTGATAAAGCACTGTAGTGGTATAATTTGGATAAGAAAACGAGTCTTAAGGAACCCTCACAGAGAAAACCATACATATGAAAATTTTTAAAATGTATTACTTAAAGCATTTCCTGCAATTAAAAAAAGCAGTAGAAATTGAAAAAAGAATTAGCAGCAGAAATTAAATTGCACGCAAAGTGACTTTCTATTAAGAAAAATGGAATTGATAAAAATGCTATATACAGATGTAGAAGATTCGGGGTTTTTTTTTTTTTTTTTGGGGGGGGGGGGGGGAGGTTTGATATTATAATCCCTTGGTTGTTACCAGAAATGCGCAATTTCGTTGAAGTTAGAAACATAAGCTCGGTGGTTGAAAATGATTACTTCTTATGTGAAAGATTGTCACAGAGGCTGGGATTTGTAGTTAGATCACTTTGGATATGCCTTAAGAACAGCAATACATGATTCAACAGAAAAAGATCCGGCGGAGATATTTACGGGTAGAAAAATGATCACACCTTTCGAAAAATTGTTATATGTGGAGGAACAAGCAAAAAATTATTTCAAGCAGAATGCTACAAAGTTGCTTGTAGAAGCGCAAACAAACATTCATAAAGTTCAACAAATGCAAGCCAGGTATTATAATCAAAGACGGAAAGAATTCAAACTAGTGGTAGGTCAAAAAGTGTTGAAACAAGAGCATACATTGTCAAATGCAGTAGAAACAGTGGTTGCGAAATTTAGTCCAAAGTACGAGAAACCCTGCGTCTTAAGTGAAATTAGAGAAAATGCTATCATGATCGAGAAGAATGGCATTAAAAGTACGGCCAATATTGATCAAATGAAGCCATATTATGATAGAATAGAATCGGAAATAATCAAAGAATTGTTAAATAACCAAGATGATGAGGAAACAGTGTTGAACAGAAATGTAAACCCTGAACCAGTAAAAGACATAGATAATGAAGCAGAAAACAGAATAATCACGCCGAAAATATCGCTCAGAATAATTCACAAACTGTATATAAATGTGATGATCAATCGGGCGAACAAATTGACAATCAACAACCCTCAACTTCACGGAAACACAGATACAGCACATCGGAGCAAGAAGAAGAAAAACTAGCACGATTCAAAAGATATGAAATTCGGCCAAAACACAGTTGACATAAAATACCTCTCCATAATTCAGGATTACCACCTGCTACGAGAAGAAAAGCCGGAGTGACACGGTGGGTTAATCAGCGTAATCCTCAGAAATTTAACAACTAAGTCAGGCAGCAAAGCAGAATTCTTTATAATCAGAGAAGAACAGAAATTCCAGAACATATCCGATAGACAAAGTAACCCTCCCTACACACAACAGCTACCTCTGATAACACGGGGGAACAACGGAAACAAGGAACCCCCCCCCCTTCAATGAGGAGCAATTCCAAGCGAAAAGGACGTCACGGTACAACCACAATTTTCCGCGCAACAGATTTCCAACAGAGGCATTATTATCAGAAAGGATGGGAACTAGAAAACGGCATTGGTAAAATAGCCTTCAAGATACGTGATTTTTTTACAATATTATACTCTTTTGCAAAAAAAACGAAGCACCATGAAGAAAGTAACTGTTTTTATTGAAATTAAATATGCGTACAGCTCATACACAGGTAATAAAATGATTAAAAAATAAAGGCCGTAGGACTCATCAATGGTTAGCAATTCCACATTGAATTTTCAAACCAGTAATTGGTGAAACCCCCCTTGCATGCTTGTATACGTCCAAGTAAGTATTGTTCAAGTTCTCTAATGTCATCCTGCGATATATTCTGCCAGGCATTCCTCAATTGTTGCTCCAGATCTGCTACATTTCGGGGGTGCCCGAATCTGACGGCCTAGCATGTCCCATACATGCTCGATTGGCGAAAGGTCTGGTGACCTTGCTGGCCAAGAAAAAGTATCAACAGCACATAGACAGTCCACAGATATGCGAGCCGTATGTGGCATTATCTTGTTGAAAATGGTCCCAGAATGACGTGCCATGAAGGGTAACGCAAACGGCCGCAGTATTTCATCAATATATCGTTGACCTGTTAAAGTTGCACGCAGGATGACTAAGGCGACCTGCTGTCGCAAGAGATAACACCCCCCCCCACACACACACACACACCATCACACCAGGGGTAATGGCTGTATGCCTGTGTAAAATAAAGGTTGATTGGGACCACTGGCTCTGACGCCTTCACACACGTATCCGATGGTCATCTGCTGAAAGACTGAAGCGTGATTCATCGCTGAATACTAAGCTATGCCAGTCTGCTGACAGCCATGATGCTCGGCTACGACGCCATTCAAAACGACTCTGTCGATGTTGTGGGGTTATGGGCAGACGTCTTAAAGGCCACCGTGAGCGTAACTCCACCTCAGCCAGCCTCAGTGAGATGTGGAAGATGCCACGGGTGGTATGGACAATGATGCTGTTGGACCAGTTCGGGCCTGTCGCTCAATCATCCGATCTTGCCTCGCATTCGTGCACCTTGGTCTTCCAGAGCCTTCATTCCGCCAATGAGTTCCTTATAGCAACCATTGTTGCCAGCACCTTTGCACAGCAGTGTCCGTTCGGTGTAGGTGGCGGCCTATTGCTCGGTATGACTGGCAATCTTCACTCATCCCGGCTGTACGACCACGTTCGAACTCGTCTAATTGCTTATAAGGTCTTCAGCAACATCGTAACAACATTATTAGTTGTGTCTTCACGGATCTGCAACACCGATAACGAGCAAAGATAAACAGTCCACATTTTTAATCTGTTTTATAGGATGCTAGTTGCGCTGTAGAAACGAGCGCTATGACCGAAGTTAACACTCATTGACCTTGCAAATTTAATTATTCACATACTTGGTATAAAGGAATTTGTATGCAAAATTTCGATATGATCGGATTTTCTTTTTAGGGTTGTTTCGTTTTTGTTTTTGTTTTGCAAAAGGGTGTATTTAGGGCAAAGTAGAGCATATTACCAGAACGTTATTGACTTTCTATTTTATTTTGAGAAAGTACTGTCGGAACGGGTACACGAAAGGGGGATTGAAGTGTTGTCTAAACTGAAACAACTCCACAATTTTTATCCAATAACCTAGCTTACAAAGAAAGATAAATAAGTATTAGAAAAATAAGTATCAGAAAGTATCAGAAAAATGAAATATTAGAAATGCATTAAATTGTTAAAGTATTCAAATTGGATATGTTACAGATTGTGTATTAACAGAACTAACTAACAACTAACAAAACTAACATATTTTATTGTAAATTCATATAGTGACACAACTCTAAATGAGATTTTTACTGTACTATTAAAATTCCAGAGGTCATATTCGAACAGTGAAATATCTATGTTATGATGAAAAATGGTAATCTGGCAAATGTTATCTATCACAAATCATGTATTTTAATTAAAAATTTTGTATGTTCTATTACGCGGTATTTTAAATTTTGAATTGACAAATTTTAATCTATCACAAGTTATGTATTTTGATTGAAAATTTTATATGTTCTATCACGCGGCATTTTAAATTTTGAATTGTAGAAAAGTATAAAATGCATTTATGTGTTACTATAGTAAGATTAGCTGCTACAAATTGTACAGTATAAAACTTAGTTGTCTAGCAAATGAAAAACAATGTTTTAGAGTTCACGGCAGGTCTGTGGAGACCTTAGTTCACTTAAAGATTAACAATTTCTATTCTCCACTTTTTATTTTTCAATCAGTGTCTTTCCCGGGGAAAGAAAAGTCTAAAATTGAATAACAGCCGCGCAGATTGCGATCGGTAGATTGGAGCTGGCAACCAGGCTATAAAGATGCGAGGTGCACAAATCCTGTGAATCCACCAGCTGATATCCGTACCATGTGAAATAGTGAAATACACACACACACACACATATATATATATATATATATATATATATATATATATATATATATACGTATATATATAATATAGGGTGATTCAATAAAATTAGGCCAAACTTTACGAGGTGGTAGTACACACCAAACCAAGCATTTTTCATCATAATTTACCAGGTCGTAAATTAAACGTAAAGGCGTTACAGGGCGCTTACTCGTTGGGAAGCGACCTCTCCGCAAACTTAAAAGCATCATTGTGGTTGAAGAAGAAAACCACGTATACATATTTCATCTGGGGAAGAAGAAGAACACTTATGCAAATTTTCATATCACCGAATGTAAGGTCTTCAGTTTGCAGCAGATATTCGCAGATCCAACTTTTAAGAAACCAATCTCCCGATCCGTCGTGTCTTGATTTCCTTTTGTGGGGATATCTCAAGAATCTCGTCTATGACACTCCCCTTGAATCTGAAGAGAAACTCGTCGCCAGAATTTCGGGCGCTTTTGCCGAAGTGCGCGACATACCTGGTCTGTTCGAGAGAGTTCGCCAATCCCTCCATCGCCGCTGTGAGATGTGCATTCAGGCTGGCGGCTCTCTCTTCATTACTGTAATATATATTACTGTTTATTAAATATCATTTTATAACTTCTAAGTCATTCTTGTGTTTTCACCTCACCTCATTGGTATCACTGCATATATATATATATATATTTATATATATATATATATATATATATATATATATATATATATATATATATAATGAATGATTGAAAGATATAGCAATTTTTTGTAACTTCATATTGTCTTTTATAGGACGAAGGACTCACATCTCTACATGTTGCCTGTGAACAAGGTGATACAGAAATCCTTAAAGTATTTTTTCAGTTTCGAGCAAATGCAAACATTAATGATAATCAGGATCGCACGCCAATTCATATAGCAGCGGAAAAGGGCTTTAGCACCATCGTTGAAACATTAGCTGATAAATTTAAAGCTTCCATATTTAAACGAACAAAGGTAATTATAACATATACTTCTTTCTACATTTAATATACTGCTGCGGGAAAATATGATCCCCCTCGTTTTCTGCCATCGTTCGTAATAAAGTAAATCCAAAGACATCTCTCGATAGGGAATAACCCCTTCTATAAATTCGTATGCAAAAAATTTGTATAAGGGGCCGTCTTCATATCAAATTGAGCAAAAACTTCAAAATTTCTAATTGCAAAACCCAATTTTGATGTTATAAATTCCACATCACCAAATAAGTATAAATATAAATTTTTATAAAGTTTTTACCCTTATATTCGGCGATATTGTGGTTTTGAATATGAAGAAGATTCTGAGATCTTCTCTATATTTTAAACCAAAACTTATAGAAAGAGATCATTGTTCCTTAATCATAACTGTTCTAATCAAGTGGGTCATTTGATGCTTTACTGAAAGACATTACACATTTTCTTGTTTTTTCGTTTTATGTTTGCAAGCGTCGAGCCCCCTTTAAATCGTCAACTTATGGGATTTTAAAAATGGTCGAATAAAGCAATGGACGAAAAGTGGGCGTGCCTTAGTTACAGACGTTACCTAACTTCTAACTATTGAACCATTTTTCTTTATATTAATGTTTCGTCCTCTTTCTTTGAAAACTTAAGCAGTGCAAGATAATAATAAAGTGCAATATTCAAGCAATACAAAATAATAAAAAATTGTTTTACAGCACCATAACAACAATACTTTATATTTCTCAAAAGACAAAAGACCTCAAATTTGTTTAAAATATTATAATAACAAATAAATTAAAAATAACTTATATTTCTTTAAAATAACTTAAGTTACATTATAAATACTATTCAAAAATTTGCACAGTTTTAAACATTTAATACCCAACCACTAAGAATTATTATACAGGGTGTCCCAAAAACATTGACCTCGGATTTTATTCCTCAAATATTGATATTAGACATATATAATAAATACAAATTTTAAATTTTTATTTTTATACGGCCCCCGTACACCGGCCACTCATCTTGCTGCTCTAAGTCCTTGGACGAGCCGAGTGGTCTGGGCTTTCGACGGCCCCCGTACAAAAACATTTCCAGTGAGTAGTATGTACCCTATACACAAATAAGGGGATATACAAAATTCCTGCATTTTATCATAAAATATCCCAGAAATATGAAAAGACAAAAATGCCGACTTAAACCACTTTTCGATGCATCGACATGGGTTCGCGGAGGGGAAGAATCATGTTGTGCAGATCGCGTTTTAGGGGTCACATAAATTACGAAAGAAAACAATGATTACATAAATAAATAATAATTTTGCTATTTATTGGTACAAAAGTATCTACACTGTGTAGAAATAATAACTTTACACAAAGATTACAAAGCTTGTTCAAAATGTTTTCCATCCATGCCAAAGATCCATTAAAGATAAGAGGCAGATATTATTTGCCTATGATGCATTTCTGCGTTGCGTCATTTGTACTCTTGCCGTAACATTTAAATTTTAATTTGTGAATTATCCCGCACCAAATTTGTTTAAACATATCTCTGGGACTTTTTACGATAAAATGCTGAAATTTTGTGCATCACCTTATTAGTGTATGGGGCACATTTTACTCATTAGAAATGTTTTTGTACGGGGGCATTATAAAAATTTAAATTTTGTAATTCTTCAAATTTAATCCCCTGAAAATTTGTATCGATTTCATAAAATTCTGTACCTTTTTTTACACAACTTTGTAATTTACTATATATGTCTAAGATCAATATTTAAGGAATAAAAGCCGAGGTCAATGTTTTTGGGACACCCTGTATACTTCATGCCTGCCACTTGAAAAGAATGTGGGTAACATTTAACTATAACTATTCTTAGTAGAATCGCTCTACTTCTATGAAAATATATAAATTCACATTGGGGTTCCGTTAAAAAGCGGCTACCTTAGAAGTGTTCAACCCTTTATCCATTAGTAAAATTAAAAATATTAATGTCATATAGCATTTATGCGAATTCTATAACATATTTATTTTTAGAACGTTTTACAAAAGATTTGTAAAATGTAATTTGTAAAAGCTTTATTACATGTAAAAAATATTAAATTGAGAGTTGCTATGAATTGAGAGTGATATTTTTGCTAATTTAAGGTTTTTGATAATCAAAATCATCGGTTTCGACTTAAATTAATAGCTAGAAAACAGCTATTTGGCAACTGTCAATGACTAGATTTATAGCTAAATGACTATATATACATATATATATATGTATATACATATATATATATATATATATATATATATATATATATATATATATATATATATATATATATATATATATATATATATATATATATATATATATATATATATATATATATATATATTTATATATATAAGGGTTTGAAAGTTGAAAGCCCAATGATAGAAAAGTGAGAAGCTGCAACTCGAAAAACCTAACTTTATAACAAACCTACAAAATAAAAGTATTTAACAGCAAAACTTCAATCAAATGGAAAAAATACAAATTTCGAGTTATCGAGTTAAAGATAATCAATAAATATCAATGGTATGGAAAGAATAATAGAAAATCATTTAAAATCCAAGCATTAATGCTATACACGTAGACATAATGGAATTGTTCGCTTCGCCAAAACTCTTCATCGAGTCCAAGTATTTTGTCAAAGCAAACACAAAATATGTATGTTCCTGAAGAAATAGATAGATTATATCTATAAATTACTTGGACAACATAATTCTACTTGAATAACGTACATGAAGAAGGAAAAGAAAGGAAACAAGTAGACCTGGAAGAAACGCTACATATGCCCGAACCAGTCGAACACTGGAACCCAGAATGAAGAAACCAATGTTGCCATTCACAAAGGGAAAAGAAATGATCCACTGTTGCCAATCGTAAGAAATTAATAACAGTAATGAGAAAAGACAAGAAAAAGTAATAATATACAATAAGAGCTACAAAAAAGAGGGGTTTATGTTTAAGTGGATGTAAAAGTAAAAATATTATTATTACAAGAGAATGGTGATGTCTGGCTAATATAAGATACTATGAAAAAAATTCATGAAAATCCAGCTAATCTAAACTTTTAACTATACCATTTACTAAATAAGAGAGATATTTATATAAATTGCTGGTAATTTTTAGATTATTTGTATGCATAGCATGTAGTTTTTTTATCAGATAATCTATAAATTCTAAAAAGCTGATTAAGTATAATATTTCTAAACAATTGAATCGAGTTGCAGGAATTAAATGGTAAGATTTTATTAATGTTAAAATTAAAATTGTTTTTTTTTTTGTCATATACATTAGTAACAATTCTATTAGAAGGTTCAATAAAAAGATTTAAATCCAAAAAATTAGTATTATTACTAATAGTAGTTTCATTAGGAATTAATTCCAAATTATCCGGATAGAAATCTATATCTATGACATAGTTATCTGAAAATACTAAATAAATTAGATCATTTTAACATATCTGTAAATTTTATAATCTGTTGAAGTAAATGATTTTTCATAATGATAAAGGTATAAATTCGCTAACACACTGCTACTGCAACGACCCTGTGGAACTCCTGAGACTTGTATAATTTATTTCCTTGCAAAATATAATTATTGAAAATAACAAAGTGAAGAAGTTTGGGAAAATTTATAAATTTTGTTTGAGTTGATAGATTAGTTATTATGAGCATTATATAGAGCTAAAATTACATCATATAGATCTGAGATCTTAATACTATTAAAAATATCTTTAAAATCAAAAGTTTGAAATCCTATTAGTTTTCTAAGGGATGTTAATTTATTCTTTAATTCTTTACTATTATTTAGAATAAGGTAAATATTGCTAGACTAACGTAAACTATAATTTATTAGATTTAAAGAATTTAATAGTAATTTACTCGCAGTAGTAGAGTAAGTATTATGACCACTAGTTACTGTTCTAAATTTAATAGGATTTTTATGAAATTTAGGAATAAGCACTATATATGGAAATTTAAGAAATTTATATTTAATATTTAAATCATTATGCATATTGATAATTTTCAATTTGATACTATTTATGAAATGTGAATCCAGTTTAAAAAGACTTTATTTTTTAAATAATCTAACAGAAATTGTATATAAAAATTTTTACAGATAATAGCATAATTATTAGAGGCTTTATCAACATAGGTGATAACAGAAGATATTTGTAAATCATTAATGGAATATTTAATATTATCAATATTGTATAAAGATCGAGACAATTTAATACTAGTAATAGCATTTTTAACATATTCTAATAAAGTAAATTTCCACATATTAAATGCCTCTAAAGGCAGAGCATACTTAGAAGCTAATTTATATATATATATATATATTTGAAATATAATAATAAGAATTATGTAAAAATAAAAAAAAATAAAAAATAAATTTAAAAAAAAAAAAAAAAAAAAAAAAAAAAAAAAAAAAAACCACCATAGAAGCAAATTCACGGCCATAATGCCGATAAGAGAAAAGAACAGAACCTTCCAGAATATATACATATATATATATATATATATATATATATATATATATATATATATATATATATATATATATATATATATATGTATATATATATATATATATATACATATATATATATATATATATATATATATATATATATATATATATATATATATATATATATATATATATGTATATATATATATATATATATACATATATATATATATATATATATATATATATATATATATATATATATTATCAAGATCAAGATTAATGGATTTTAAAACTTTAAAAGAATTATCACAAGATGGTATCCTGAATTTAGTGCCAAATGACATAATGGTTCTTAACGTATTGTCTTTAACTATACCTAAGTCTCCTGTAACTATATGCCCCAAGTCTGGATTTAGAAATTTAGCATATTTGTTTACTTTACAAATATATTCATTATCTACAACTGACATAGAGTCATGATCTATAGAGAGAGATTTTGAAATTCCATTATAATTAAATATAGATCTACCAATAGGCTTGTTGTATTGAAAAGTCTTTGAAACACTCAAAACTCGAATAGGCAATAAATGTTTGAACTTGTTAAAAAGATGACCAAAATTTATAGAATTATAAATGGGATGCTTGAAAGAGATTGCACAATAAGAATTAGTAGACGTATTATTATGAAATTGATTAAGTTTTAAATTTAAATACTTTGATCTTGTAATAAGCAAATCATAGAAAATATGATTAAAATGTTCATTAGCAAGATTTAATTTTAAGAAAATGGCATAAACTTTATTTAAATGTTTTTCTTTACTGCCAAAACCCAGGATTTTATTAATTTCCATTGAAAAGTGCTATTAAATTGATTATGTAAACAAATTATCTCAGCTTTATGATCATGTTGTAAATATTTTCCTTTGCCACCTTTAAATCTTTTGAATTTGACTGATTTACTATTGTTTAAATGGGGTTTCAAAAAAGGAGATTAAAAATAGAATATTTATTATCTACAAAATTATTTTTTACAATATTACCATTTAGATATAATTGATTTAATCCATATGGAAAAGGAGTGCAATTTGATTTAATATAGTAGTTTTCAAAATAAATCCTATCTGCTGTATTTGTTTTTATATCCAAAACATGTATAGTAATATTTTCAAAACCGTGTTTAGCAAAGTGTCTATATTCTATTTTATTGGAAGTAAGAAGAAAATTATTATTGAGGATACATTGTTTGACGTGATCTCTGTGGACATTCATACGTAGATGAATGGGATTACTAGTTTGTCCTATATATGATAGATTGCAAATGTTACAAGATAAACGGTAGATGCAATTAAAATTTTACAGAAAGGCAGATGGCTATCTTGGCTCGTAATTTGAGTATTAGAAGCAGAAGGGCAGGTTTTGCATTTTTTATTCTTACATTTATTGAAATTATAATTTTTAGTGGGGTAATTATATTCAAAACTATCCATGGCAAAATGTTGGCAATATGATATCGGTCTAGACAATTCCCAACATAAATTGAAAATACCTGGCAATATTTATCAAATTATATAATAATAAGTATAAATATATTTGCCAGTCACTAAATCATATAAGTTGTTGAAGACCCAGACCGTCCGACTCATTATGAGGACTTGAGCAGCAATCATATAAGTTGTGTAATTCATAATAGTATAAGTAAATTTATTAGTATGACAATATAACATAGCGAGAATAATAATAGAAATAAAGTAATTGCTTATATATAAGTATAAACAACTAAGTCCATGTAAAACCTAATCCTAATGAAAATCAGAAGAAAATTACAAAATAGGCGAAAACAGAATGTTATAGTTACATTAGTTCAAATCTATATTAAATAAAACACTAAGTATGAAATAATACTAAAAGTGTAAAAATTGGATTCACTTAAAATCCATTCCAAATATGTAATAATAAATAAAATAAAGATTGTACTGAAAAGTACAGTTGAAAGAGCTTCAGTAATTCATCAATACATAATACAAAAAGCATACATATATCATATAATTACCCCCCAAAAAATCGAAAATAATAATAAAAGTAAGAAGGAATAACAATAGATGGCAGCACTAGAATAGAACCATAATAGAACCAAAATATGCTAATTATAAGTAAATATAAGAATAAAAGCAATATACTAACTAGAACAAAAGAAATTAACTAAATAATAAAAAGTATGGAGTAGGACAAATTATAATACAAATAATTATATTATAAAAGTATTAACATAGACTAAAACATACCGTAAATCAAAATAGGTGAATAGGAGCAACTGAATTCTTCTAATATATATATATATGCATATATATATATATATTTATATATATACACTATATAATCAAAAGTATCCGGACACTTTGGATGTTAGAGTGTTTTTTTTAATTTCTAAACAAATACTTGGCGAACTGTTCTGTAACGTTGACGATGTGAAAACCATGCTTGAAAGCACAGTTTCCAATAAAGTTTCGGTGACTTGTGAATTTAGAGTACCACCAAGATATTGAAAAGGGGAGAAATATTTTTGATCACTCTGTATCATATAAAGCTGGAAATGATTTGTAACTTTCACAAAATAGTTAACTAGCTTTGTTCAATGTGGAAAAGTATTTTTGTAAAACAAAAATATATATTCATGAAGATATAAACGTTTCTTTAAAAAAAAAAAATGTGTTACATGTTTTTGCTTACAATATCCATTGGTTTCAATCAAATTTCACGAAGTTTACAGAACATTTGTCAACATCCAAGAAAAACATTAAACTTCAATTGAAAATTAAAGCATTGAATATACGATTTGAAGCATTTGAAGAAACTAATTTTTTACTACGCAGGTGCGAAGCATAGCAATAGTTTCCTTTCATGATTTTGTAGTGAATACTGGAGGGCAACTTCTATAAAAAAATCCACTGGAATATCGTGAAAATTCACAAAGATATCGACGGTTACATAATCAGTTTCTCTCTGACTCTCTGAAAGTACCTGGATGAAAAGAGGGTTTCCACAAATTGACATTTTACAAATTCATCGGACACGCATGTCCTGAAAATGAACTAGTCCAATTTTATGCAAATAGTGATCAAAAGTAATGATCAATTTTATGCAAATAATGATCAAATTGGACTAGTTCATAAATGCACACGTCACCGAAACTTTACTAGAAAGTGTGCGTTCAAGCATGTTCTTCACATCGCCAAAGTTACAGAACACTTCGCCAAGTATTTGTTTAGAAATTCGGAAAACATCTTAACATCCAAAGTGTCCGGATACTTTTGATCATATATATATATATATATATATATATATATATATATATATATATATATATATATATATATATTAAATACTATCGCCATTGTCAGAAACTGGCTATTCTATCTGTTTTATTCGAATTGTATGGTTGTCCTGATGAGAATGCAATTTCGAACTAACCGCCATTTTTTGTGTAGTTTCAATTGATTGTTCTCTATGTCTTAATCTTTTATCTTGTGCTAATTATTATTGCCTTTTCTCATTTTTGCCGTGTTTTCTTTTTATTTTTATTTATATTTATATACTTTTAATTGTGAATTTTGTATCCTAATATTCTTCTCATCCCCCTTTCCATTGTAATGATATGTTACCTTCTATCTTTATCCTTAGTCTTGGTCTATAGTTACTCAT
>OX578133.1:47393913-47428913 GCA_951213105.1 Amaurobius ferox
TCATTTAAAATATATTTTCATCACGCTGATCATTTTTGAATGCGTTGGCATTAAAGGACTAACATCAAATCAGCGCATTTTTACTTCCCTTATATACATATTTAATGCATAAGAAAGTATTGTGACGGGATCTAAAATTTGAATTTGAGATTTCGAAGGAAGAGCAAGTTTCAAGCTCTGAGAACTCTTCCGAACGCTTCTGAGGTGATGTCTGTGTGTGGAGGGGGGGAGGTGAATGATATCGCATGAACAAATGAAGCGTATCGAACGAAATTTGGTACAGAAAATACAATCAGTGAATGCTTGAAGCCTATTAAATTTATACGCAATCAAATGTTCGGAAGACCCCCTTAAATTTTGCATGAAATTTCGAAAAAGGCGTCAAAAATCTTAACTTTGAATAAAGTTACGTAAATAATCATTTCATATTCATTTTTCAGTAGAAACCGATTGGCATAAATTTTAGAACGCAAGCCTGAAACGTTCTCGAGATATTGTACATTTTTCAAATAAATTTATCAAAAAATCACATATAATTAAAAGAAGTATTAACTATGTTAAAAAAAGAATGAAATATGTTCACTTTTCACATGTACTATTATGCGATACATTTGTTAACATCATTCTCTTGAATCTAGTTCGTTCCATTCACGAGAGAAGATATTGCGTGTTTTGACGCTTAGCAATTCGCCAATAATCATATATCTACAATAACCTAATTCTCCGTCCGTAACGTTTAGCGAAAATTTGGCGACGAATTTGGCGGAACATCACCCACTTGGCAACTTTGGGAAAGAGTTTTATATGTTGTCATCTGGAAAAGTGCTAAGTGTACAAATTCACCGTTAAAATCACTATGCCGTGGATCTTATATATCACTTTTTCTGTGTGAAAGAGGGAAATTCAGTGCATTATGAAAAGAAAGTCATGTACTGCCACATTGGATTTTTTTTTTATTTTCAATAACAAATCTCGTATTCAATATGAATAATGGAATTAATATTTGAAAACAATAGGAATAAGAATTTTGATATATTTTTTTACAAATATGTAAAAAAATGTAAAAATAGTTTCAGAATGACTTTTTATACGACTTATAACTAGTATGTAAAGTTTCTGGGATTTTTTTTATCTTTGTGCACAAGTCTTGTACTTTCTTCTCTATAATTACTTCGATCCAAAATATTAATTAGTTAAAAAATTTAAAAAGCCGCAAAATTACTTTGATTTTCTGGGTGCATCTGCACTACACTTTTTATACAAATTTTTATAATAACTGGAAGAAAAGCAATGTCGGTTATATTAAATAATGGGTACGTTTCCAAAATTTCCTTTAAAAAACAATTTCTCAAGTTAGTCATTTCTTTTTTCAACTAATGGACGCCCCCTAATATCATTGTAATGATGAACATTTATATATTGCAAAAACTACTTGTAGGAAAAAGCTGAAATTTTGATAGTCATATAAAAAGTCATTCGGAATCGATTTCTATCGGAATATATCGCGGTTACTATTCATTTTTTTTTTCGAATATTGAGTTCATAATTCATAGCGCATACAAACATTTATTTATGAAAGAAAAATCAAGTTGATTTTGTTTGGGTTGTTTATTAGTAACGCAATTAAAATATCAGCATAAGAAAATTATTTCAGAAGATGTTAATAAAAATCTAGAGACCTCATTTAACATTGGGAGCTCGAAATTTCACATACTTATAATCTAGAAACTGCTGTGCCAAATGACTTGAAACTTGGTATCCGATCTTAAATATTGATATAGATTTGAAATCTGGCGTCAAAATTGGGAGTTGCCATAGGAAATTTTGAAATTGGGTCTCATTTAGACATGAAGAGGGCTCCTTGTGTAAATTTTAAGCGTATGAATTTGCAGAGAATACTATTATCTACCGAATCGGGATTTGAGGGTCTGGTCCCCTTCCGAAAACCCTAGAGAAGTGTATTTTGTGTGTATTGGATCTTCGTCATACAGAAACGGAGCAATGTGAACACCTACCGAAAAGAATTAATGAAAATTCCCCACGAAAAATAATTAATGAAAATTCCCCGCGAAAAAGAATTAATGAAAATTCCCCGCGAAAAAAGAATTCTAGATAAACCATTGTATCGAATGGTACAGTTGAGTTTGCTCTACAATGAGCGGTGCACGAATAATGAGGAGATATTTGTTTCTTTTTCCGCAGCTACGCATATTATATCTATAAAGTTTTTAAAAATATCATCTAGATATGTTTTTAGTATTTCGATATGTCAATTCTAGCGATTTCTAATATACAGGGGTTTCGGAAATGACAGTTCAGGCTTAGAGCCTCTGCTAATGCTAGATATTACCATTAATTTTCAAACCCATTAATTTTCGAAATGTTACTCTTTTTAAATTTTTATACGGCCCCCTTAGACAAATTTGGTCAATCAGAAAATTTTTATTTTTAATGCAACAAGTTCATTAAAAAAAACGCATATCTATATCTTTAAAATCAACTGAATTATGATAAAAGCACAATCTGACTTATGCTACTTTTCCGTACTATGTGAAAGGCTGTTTCATCAGTGAAAATAAGGATCATAAACTAATTGACGATGGAAATTGTTTAGATCAAAAATACGTTAAAATTTTCAAAATTTTTTATCACAAATGCATCTAAATTACACACACAGAGAAACATTACACACACAAAGAAAACACAGAAATACATTACACACACAGTGACCATATAAAGCAATGGTACTCACTGCGGAGTTGGGTATCCTATGTATTATCATCCAGTTTTATCTTTTTGTGATATGTCACACATTTATATTTCTAATTTGATATATAGTCCCCATTCACAATGTTCAATTTTAAATTAAATATAACTCGCTCAATTTTAAAGATACAGATATGCGGTTTTTTCAATGATCTTATTGCATTAAAAATAAAAAATTTCTGTTTGACCAAATTTGTCTAAGGGGGTCGTATAAAAATTTAAAAAGTGTAACTTTTTGAAAATTAATGGGAGGACTATTTCTTTAAAGTAGTCTTATTTCCTATCTTACTTTCAACATTTTTGCAATTTATATTGCCCACTTATCTCCAACAAATAGAGAATTAAAGCGGGTTTCAATCTTTTTGGGACACCCTGTATACTTCCAATTGGAAAATTGTTTTAAATTGAAAAATAAATTAGATTAAAATATTTTCAAAACTGCGCAAAAATAAATTAGTTAATTTTTATATATCCCCCTTGAAAAAGGAAGTTAGATTTTCGTTTAATTTACATAGAATCTAAAATCCATTAAAGAATTAACGGATTTAAGTGAAAGACTAGTAGTTATATCGGTAGGATAAACTTTTGGAAACGGTATATCAATTGAAAAATGATTTATAGCAAAAACTGCACAAATTATGCGAAAGCTTTATTTTGTAGAAAGTCTCTAAATTCTTTCTTAAATTTCTAAAAGTTGCTTGGTATATTAAAGGGGTTATTTTTTTTCTGTAATGTAGGTCAGGAATTTTATTTTATTCCCTATGCTTTGATTTTATAGATACAGATGCCAAACTAACAATAATTACATAAAATATTATAAACATTTTTCAATAGTAATTGAACATTTTGCTCCAAAGCAGCTATATAAAATGCCAGATTTCGTATTTTTATGCAAAAACCTTGCCCAATTTTGAAAATACTTTAGACAAATTATGTATGTGTATAGCACTAACGATTCAAAAGTTATAAACCTGGTAAGTCTTTTTAAAATATTTTGTATGCTTTCCCAATATGATATGCATGTGTTTAAATTAAACTATATCAACCATTCCAGTCATTTGAATTGTTTACTATTGCATACAAGGTGCTTCAATAGATCATATATGTCAATTGTGTTGGATCGATCTTTGAAATTAATGTTTTTAAAACCCAAGATGTGTATAACGTGCAGTTTTTTAGATAAATTAGAGCTGTTACTAATTATATTACAAGTAGATGAATTAATTAATATAAATGCTATTTCTAGTATTTACAAGAGATTTAATATCTTCTATTCCATAGATATTATATACACAATAGTGACTAATCTAACTAAGATTGATGTTTTGTGAAAATGTTGATTATATCTACATATGAGAATTTAATATTGTTTCGGGTAATTTCTGAAAGTTTATAAAATATAATTATTCTCTTTGAAGCGTAAATAGTGAATGAATCATTATAAAAATAGTATTATGATGATGTCACTTATTAACTAAATGTGATATTTTTTGCAAAATATTGCATAATTGTTAGCCGCTTTTGTCACATATGATATGATAAAATTTGATTGTAAGTCTGTAATAGCAGAGTTTAAATTAGTTAAATTATAAAAAGGCTTAATTTAGATAATGGATACTGTATGCTATTTTATAAATACATTTGGTGAAGTCCAGTGATAACTTTTTGATCATTTGTTTTGGATTTAGGCAATTGAATATGCAATATTTTGTACCAAAAGCAGGAGATATTTATGTGTTGAATTTTGAATAATACTGAGATCACCGGGAATAATATGCTTAAATGTGCCCATCAACAAAATAAGTGAAATATAAATTTTCACACACATATGTAAAGGATGCTGTAGATAAATTAAAATTTTTCCTTCCTAAGAAATTATTTTATTATAAAGATTTGACAGTGCTGTATAAATTATCCTTATGTAGTTCATAAGCTGTATAATTAATAATATTAAATTTCAATTACTAAAATATTAATTACTCACCGTGATAAGTCATTTATTCTAAATTCAATAAATCAGTAAAGTGAAATATTATAAATCAGAAAAGTGAAATTATTTCGCTAAGTTACTAATATAAGACATACTAAAATTTCTACTTCACATTTTATTAGACTCATTGCATGTATTAATTATTCATATTTATCATCATGTCAATTACTCATATCAAGTTACGTAATACTTATCACAAAGTTATATACAGTCTTTATATGTATGTATATATATATATATATATATATATATATATATATATATATATATATATATATATATATATATATATATATATATATATATATATATATATATATAAACTAAAAAAACCATAAATATTTGAGAATGTAAGAGAAATTTCAAAAAATAAAATGAGCCTATTTACATGTGCAAAGATAGATAATTTCCATACTTTTGCTACACATGAAATGGAAAAACTGTTGCCAATTATAAAGAATAAAATAAAATAAAAGCCATTGTTGCCAATCTTGAAAATAAGAAAACAAATAAAAAACGTCCAATCAAAAGTAAAAGCAGGAAAAACTCTAGATATACAACATTTAAAATACAACAAATACCTATTAGATACATATAGAAAATAATTATTAATTAAACCAATAAATTGTACAACATTAACATTAATAAATGCCAATGAAAGTGGTGATGTAATAAAAATCATAATATAATAAAAACCGAATTTTGAATTTTGAAAGACAAATCATATATACAATGCAGAAAACACTGTTATAAAAGTCACACACAGAGAAAACACTTTTATAAATGGGAAGAGCTGATAACATTTTAAATAAAAATCAAAAGTAGTAGGTAGTTAATTAATAGTAGATGGTGGTGAAAATTATCACTACTGTGTAATTATCACTACTGTGTAATTATCACTAATGCTAAATTAAGAAGATTCATTTAACAAAGCTGAGTTTCCCTAAACTTATTTACTAAACAGTTTACCAAATATATTAGGTAATAATATAATTTGCAATCTTTAATAAGGTTGCTAATATATAATTGATAAAATTTTAAGATAATCTATAAATTCGAAATAACTCATTTATAATGATATTGCGAAATAATTCAACCGAATTACATGCAGTAATAATTTATTTATATTAATATTAAAATAACCTTTCTTGTCATATAAAGTAGTAATGATCCTATTGGAAGAGTCAATACATAGATTTAAATCCAGAAAATAGACATTACTCTCTCTCTCTCTCTCTGTGTGTGCATATATATACGCGTTATATATATATATATATATATATATATATATATATATATATATATATATTTATATATATATGTATATATATATATATATACATTATATATATATATATATACATTATATATATATATATATATATATATATATATATATATATATAATGTATATATATATATATATATATATATATATATATTATCAAAATTATATATAGGATGGAAGAACTCTGATGCATATTGCATCAGAATCGGGCCATCAAGAAACAGCTCTTGTGTTCCTGAAAAAAGGCGTACCTCTTCATATGTCAAATAAAGTAAGTACACTTCTTATTAAAATAAAATCTTTAAAAAATCTTAAAAAGATATAAATATGTTCACAATTATTTAATTAGTGAATCCTTTGTAAGTGCTTTTAGCCAAAAATATATTAACACTATTGTTTAGTCGTTGTTATGAGCCTTTATACTAGAAATTTCACAGGAAGCAAAACACAATGGATGGAAATTCCTGTAGAAATTCTGCATTTCCACAGGAAGCGCATTATCTCTCATTAAACTTTGATTGCTAATTTTAATCGGTAACAGTAACAAGCTTATTTTCAGTGATATCTAATAATAATAAAGCTCTATTTTGTGTTGTTTTGTCACAATTTCGAAATGTGTTTATCTGTAGGGGAAAATCATGTGTGCGACATGTCAAATGTTTAGGTAAAGTCCCATTTACTAACTCAGTCAATTTAAAATTTGTTTTGTACGCAGGCCTATCGGGGTACCTTTAAATAAACTTATTAATATCTAATAGAGGTGAAATGGGGTTGAATCATAATTTATATGAAAGTTTTAATTCGAATATGAATCAACATTAAAACAAATCGCTTAAATACGAATAACGCAGGTTGCTTCAACTGAAATATGCAGAATTCTCCTAACATATTATCTTATTTGAAAATGATTAGAAATAATTCTACTCTGTAAAAAAGTAGGCGCCCAGATTTCCTGTATGAAGCAGTAATCCATCTGACCGATATGTATCGGAAAAGTTATCTTTATCCAAAAGAGTTATTCTGTTTTGATAATTAATGTGGTATCACGTCTACTTCAATATTTAAGTATAAAATTAAAGACACAAATCATAGATAAAAAGGCCATTTAATCAAATAAAACCAACCTATAAGACGTACAAAAATTAAAAGGCCAGAGCGCTTTCGGACATCAACATACCCTTCATCAGTGGCTATGCGTGAAAGACCCAGGTCAGCCGTCTCACCCAAGGGTATGAGCAGCTGGTTCAGTGGCCGGCAGTGGCTATGCGTTGTTGTTGTTGAGACCATCCGACCTACCAGAAAGGTGGCAGTGGCTATGCGTGTCAAACCTCTACACAGTTATCTGTGACATTTCATTTTGATGTAATTTATGTTTGGCTGAAATTTGGGAATGTTTCATTGTCTTTTCTTTCGTGTTTGTATTTAATATTTGTTTAAATTTTAAATATCTCGTTTATAACATTTTTATTGTAATTGTTTAATTTTTAATAGCTTGTTTATAATACTATTTAAATGTCATTATTCCGTAGCTGATTTATGCAAATTTTGTCTGCCAATTTGGTCTATATATAAGCTTGTTTCCACGGTAATTTTCCTATAGCCACTAATGAAGGGTATGGTGATGCCCGAAAGTGCTCTGGTCTTTTAATTTTTATACGTCATATAGAATGGTTTTATTTCATTAAATGAACTTTCCATTTATTATTTGTGTCTTTAATTAATTTTGTACTTAAATATTCTGGTTTGTTTTTTATTTTTCTCCCCCTTGTCAAATTAAGAAATCGGGAATGTTCTCCCATCGATATTTTCAGCTTTCAGGTATAATTAGATTATAATAATTTGGTGTTCTACTATGATTATATAAGTTTCCTATGAATTACCCTTATGTAAATTCCCTTTGAATTACCCTTATGTAAGTTCCCTATGAATTACCCTTATGTAAGTTCCCTATGAATAGAATATGTGTGTTTGCAATTTAAGAAAACTTTTGTTAAAAGTTTTCTTGGCTTAGAAATCATTGTGTTCCCTAAAAGAAAACAACGGACTTTTCCCAATTGTTCTTTATCATTAACGACATATCAAGGAAATATTTTACAATGTAGTTTTTAATGATAAATAAAATTTTGCAATTGGTACTCTTGAGAGATATCTGGGGGGGGAGGGGGATTAATAAAAACAAAATATAAAAATGGGGAAAATGTAAAAACACACGCTGTCAGTGATCGGAACAACATACAAATATAAATGCCGCAGACAAACCGTCAGCGCTGGTGAAAATCCGTTATATCGAAGCAGAGAGGGACTCTGAAAGACACAATTACAGAAATGTAAATAGCTTGATCTTAAAAAAAAAATGTTAACATTGCGTGAATCATATCTCTTGAGCAGAAATATTAGGAAGAAATAGGCATCATAATCCTTAAGACAAGAGGGAGAAAATTGAAACAAATGGTTATAGCATCGACTGACCAGCCGATGCTCTAACCATTGAGATAGTGTGACGAAATTCCCCGTTTTTGTCGTCAAAGTTGATCCTATGATCTTCTCCCTCTAAAGCCAGATTGTCGTGCAGATGCCAATCTGAACGAGATTACAATGTTCATTTAAACGAGAAGAACTTGGAATTTTGTGGAGCTCAATAGTATGAACTTCGAACTGGACATCCGATGCTCTAAAGGGTAGAGCATCAACTGACCAGTTTGAAGCTTTACCTATTGAGCTGGAACAAGAGTCCAAGTCCTTCAGTGGACCGCATAAATACTTAAAAATGAGAAACTTATTTTTCAATTTAACAATTTAGCCAGAATGAGGTAATTAAAACAAAACATATAACGGAATAAGAAAATATGACTTGATTCTTTCATAATCTGAATTAAACATCACGTTTGTCGCTGAAATAGCCTTCCTACTTGCTAATTGTAGTCTAATTCTTCCATATTCTAGGTCTTCACACATCCATTTCCAAAATTAATCGCTTGGTCAATGCTTCATGAAATCTTCAATGATTTTGATATGCAATCAATCATTTTGCGTTAATGAGAATAATGGTTTGACAATTCAATGGCTGAATATCTCCTTGAATAAAACAGCCGTATCACTTTCTTGTATCACTTGTATCACTTGTATCACTTACTTACTGAGTGGAGCACTGGAATTTTCCACGCATAGCATAAGACTTTGAAATCTCATTTTTGTAACTAGAACTGATCCCTGGCGTATATGATTAATAAGTTATCTTTCGTTACTTTTAAAAGCATTTGTCGACATTTGATACCTAAACAATTTAAATTCTCTTTAGACTGGAACCAAAGCTATCCATACAGCCGCAGCTCACGGATTCGTGGAAGTTATCAGAAATTTATTGGATCGAGGTGAAAATGTGGATGCAACAACGCCGGTGAGTGCCAGCTCGAGCATTTTGATTGGATATAAATTTAAAATATTTTCATTATATGTATTGCATTTTTTTTCCACTATCCATTCCCACTTTATATTCATAAAGATATATTTTATGTACAGTTTATGTGCACTCACCTATGCATTTTCAGGAAAACTCTACCGCATTGCATCTTGCTGTCCAAGCAAATCAACCAGAAGTTGTTGAAATATTGCTAGGTCATGGAGCAAATGTTCAAATGAAAGCAGGAAAAGTATTAACTTTTATACTGACATGTATTAAGTATTAATCAATGAAACTTTTGAATGCAAGCTTTGATGTTTTAATTTGTACTTTAGAATGGGGAAACAGCACTACATATGGCCGCAGGAATAATAGACGGCCATAAGTGTGCCGAACTCATAATCAAAAGTGGAGCAGATGTGAATGCCAGAAACGAGGTTTGTCAATTTCGTATCATATATATATATATATTACTGTGTATGTTACAATTTATAAGAAATCCCTATAAATCTACACAATGAGGCAACATTCGGGGACTGATCCCCCTTTATAAAGTGGCACGGAGATTTCTTTTACTATAAGAGAAAATCTGATGTGGGCAGCACGTAACTTTCCTTATATGATGCAATGAATTTACTCCTTTTACAGTCACAAAATAATGAATACAATGCACGGTACTGCGTTTCGATTTTCCGAATGACAACATGTAAAAATTTCAAAGTACCCAATAAACTTATATTTCGCGCAACTCTATATAAACAACTATCAATATTGATAGCATCCTCAATAAGCGATATAGTACATATATTTAAAATATTTTAATAATTAAAACATCAATTAAGCGTCATTTTCGTTAATTTAGTGTCATTTTTGCAATTTTGGCGATATTTCCGTCAATTTGGCAACATTTAAAAAGTCAGCAAGTTTGAGATATTCCGACAAATTCTGCCAAACGTAACAGATGGAAAAATAGGTTTTTCTTAAAGCATATTTTTATATTCTTTATAAAATATTGAATTTTCATCAATTAATCGTCATTTTCATTGATTTAGCATCATTGTTATCAATTTGGCGATATTTTCGTTAATTTAGCAACATGTAGAAAGTCTTCGTCGGCAACTTCGTCGCCAAAATCTCGACATGCGTTATGGACGGAGAAATAAGTTATTCTTATAGTAGATAAATAACCATTGGCGTGCAAATAAAAATATTACTCAAAGTATCTTTTCTCAAGAATGGAACGAGATAGTTCCGCTAGAATGATATCACCGAATTTGTCGTATGATATTACATATGAAAAGGGAACATATTTTACAATAGTTAATATTTTTTATTTTATGTGATTTTTTGATAAATTTATTTAAGAAAGGCGCAATATCTCGAGAACGGTTCATGCTAGAGTTCTAAAGTTTATGTCAATCGTTTCTAATTAAAAATTACTAAAGAAATGACTATCTACGTAGAGTTATTAAAGGTTTAGATTTTTTGATGGTTTTTTTCAAAATTTCACTCGAGAATTTGGGGGGGTTCTGAACATTCGACTGCATTAAAAACAATGGACTTCCAGTATGCTCAGATTGTAATTTTTGTACCAAATTTCGTTCGAGTCGCTCCATTCGTTCGTGAGATACCGTCTCCACGGACTCACTGACACACACACACACACACACACAGACACACAGACAGACATCACTTCAAAAACGTTTGATTCGTGTTCAGGGATGTTTAAACGTGCTCTCCCGTCGAAAACTCGAATTCGAGTTTTCGATCCTGTCACAATACTTTCCTTATACATTATACTATGTATATAAGAAAAGTAATAGGAGAAAAATAAATTACAAAGTTCTAGACAGTTGCAAAACTTACTAATAGGTATTTGTGCCTCCCTGCAAAAAATTTTAAACAACTCTCTAAAATACGATTTTAAGAGAGAACATTTTATTGATCTGCATGTAACAATGTAAACGTAGAAGCAATGGAAAACACGCAGCGACATATTATTTCATGTGTGCAAGCATGCATCGTTGCTGAAAGTAAACATTTTATATTTTGTGTATAATAAAATCAACTTTTTCTGCAGCATTGTCTAATTGTTCGATTTTTTGGACTACGGCGGAGTTAGAAAGTCTGCACTAATTTTTAGAATTTATTTCCATTTTTGCGGGGTGGGACGGATACTTTGTACTAATTTTGCAACGCTCTACAACTTTGCAATTTCCCCTATTTTTTTCAGGAAGCGAAATAACCCCCGTTCCCCAATAAAATAGGTGAACACCTCCTAATGTTGTCTCATCGGATAGCATCATTGGGATTTCCTATACGCCTGCATAAAAATATACGACAACTCTAATACTTCTCGAGTCATAGGCCTGGTCCATAACTTTACTTGGCATCCTGTATAGAGGAACGAGAAAGAAAAAATGACATTATTTTTAAAATCTTGCTTTAAATTAGAAATCAAAAATAAGAAAATTTCGGTCAAATCACTTACCATGTGTAATACACCTTTCTTAAAAGTCTTTATTGTGTTAAATTATTAAAATTTTAATTCTTTACAATGGTTAGGGGAAAGCTTCAAAATTTTATTTTAAAAAACTCATTAATTTGGTGTTTGTAGCTCATTTGGATAAAGCTGGAAACTTTTATCAGTTAGTCAGTGGCATATAACTGTATCTTGCTTAATAAAGGAAAATGTCTGTGTGTCTATCAGTCTGTGCAGTCTGTAGAGGGAAATCTAAACGTCGTGCGACCATGAAATTTGGTACGCAGGTACTCCA
Source organism: Amaurobius ferox (assembly GCA_951213105.1). Taxonomy (NCBI): domain Eukaryota; kingdom Metazoa; phylum Arthropoda; class Arachnida; order Araneae; family Amaurobiidae; genus Amaurobius; species Amaurobius ferox. The sequence continues at coordinate 47,406,135 of OX578133.1, forward strand.
GGACCCGAAGTTGTTTTAGGTAGGTAATTTGTTCTAGTGTATATATAAAGATGATTTAATAAGATGAATTTATCCATTTGAAATATCCTATGTATCGCGAAAGATAATATTTTAATTTTCCTATGAACAAGCGCTATTTGATGCCTTTTAGGATGGTGAAACTCCTTTGCACAACGCAGCTCGACACGGCCAGCTGAAAACTGTAACACAGTTACTAGAAGATGGTGCTGAACTTGAAAGTCTTTCAAAGGTAATTCAAACTAATTGTTGGTATTATTAAAATAATTGTTATCACCATAACTATAAATTATCTGTATCGTTTGAATAGGATTTTTAAACAGGCAAAGCGTAACACATAGCTACGCATAAGATTTCATAAATCATATTATGATACCCAATCAAACAATGACATTAATAGTCACAGAATCTGTCTGAAGGAGGGGTACTCAGAAAATCGGGAGGCACTCCCATTTCAGATTACAGCTTCTATGGAACTGTTTTGTGCTTATTATGTGCTCATCAGCAGAGAATAGCCAATATCTGCAATGGAAAAAAGAAGACATGGCAAGAATGGAAAGAAGAATATAACCGCTTTTATGCTTATATTGCAAATATCCACAATTCAATACAGGCAAGCGCATAATAAGTGCAAAATAGGTCCATGAATTCATATATCTGCATTGGGATTGCTTTTCAAATATCATTAATGTCTAGATTTGAGTTAATGGCTTTGAAAGAATATTAATCTCTGGATTTAAGTTAATGAATGTTGCTTAACTTTTTTTAATGTTCAACTTCTTAAATAATATAAAAAGCAGTAAAGTGACTATCAGATACATATTTTATAGGGTCTATTTTAAATGCAGAAGAAAAGATAAATGACTCAGTAGTTCAATGGATAGAGCGTCATCTGTATCGCAGACGATAGATGGTTTAAGCTTCCACTGCGACAAGAATTCTTTAAATTTTTTGTTAGACTAATTAACATCAATTTTTTAACATTTGGATAAACATACTTAAATAGTAACATATTTATTGAATTAAATTTGTTTTGAAAAATCTCGTCGAGATAAATAATTAGATGATTAATACACAATTTTGTTATTTAAGTAAAAATTGCGTTAAACAAATGGCATTAAACTCCTGGAAATATGTATAGTTTAATTATAATATTAACTAATAACTATAATATTAACTAACATGAAAATAACAATTAATTAATTTAATTTAATTCAATAAAATCACAACAACTGTGTCACATACGCTTCGAATGAGAAGACAGTACACAAATTTGAATGGTTAAAATTCAATTCTTTAGAATTAGAAAATTCTAAAGAATTAAAATAATTATATTTAAATACAGAGAAATTCCTTCTAATGATGTTAAATTAAAGCTATTTCAGCATTGAAAAGGCCCATTTCGTGTGTGCCTACTTCGTCTTTTTGACTTCGGGATTATTAGTCTTCCTGAAGAAGGAGATTCAATGTATCCCCAAAACAGCGGTATACTGCTTTGTTTTATAAATGTGTGCTTAATTACGTTGTTTGAGATTTTCCTTTCTTGAGCATGTTCCCTTTGACGGAATATGTACCCAAACTAATTTGACAACATCATGTATTTACAGAAACTTGTCTTTTACTGCAACTTGAAAGAAACACTGTGCTATTTTTCCTCCATCTCAAATAGTATTCGTTCATGACAAAATGAAAGCCTTGTAAACCATTTTATGGAATATAATTATCTTTTCTAAAATTACAATAATGGAAATTAATTAAAGGTGTACTTTTTAAACAATCCAATCGAGAAAAACAAAAACCTTTTGAAATATCTTAAATGTTTGTACACATTATTTTTTAATTAAAAACTGAGTATTATGTTATTAATTTTATGAATCTCGTTTGTTTTTGCTGGAACATATAAAATTAACTTCCTTTAGATATACTTTTGAGGAGCATTCCTTCTAAGAGATCGTAGGGCTCTTAACATGTTAAAAAGTTTTTAAAAAATTAAAACTATGCGTTTTATATCTTATGAACTTTCATTTTAAAAACACACTTTTCTATTTTCTTTCAATCTATATTTTTAAACATAATATAAAGAAATATTGTTTAATGAGAGTGAAAACTATGAACCATTTGTCGAACAAAAAAATTGGTATGACAGCTTGCGCTCAGCATTACTCAAAAAGTTTTACATCCAAAACAATATTTTTGATATATTACTATAGCTCAAAAGTAATTTTTTTTATTGGGAACCTAAATTATTTTATATTTAAAGGGAAATTCTATTTTGTGCAATGTTACACTTAACTTTCACAAAATTTTCAAAATTTCAATGACATAACCTCTTAAAAAATATTTTTGCAACAAGATAATATGAAAATGTTTATGTTTATTTTAAAGAAAGTAGCATATATTTTATATTCCGAAAATTTCCTTAAAAAATATTGAGTTTTCAGAGTTATTTTGCTCGCAATGTCAAAAAATCATATTCAGAGAAAAACGACTTTAAAGTTATTTCTTAATAAATTTTCTTATATGTGATCTGATACATTATGAGCTCCAGTAATTATAAGAATTTTTTTATGTGGATTATTTTAAAATATTCAGAAATGTTTGTATTTTATATATTTTAAAAATGGGTTTCCTTTTTTTAAGGTTTAACAGTCTTATGACTCCTTATAAAAATTTAGTAGTACTTTTATTAACAGTACTTTGATGATTAAATTTTACTTATTCAAATTTTGTTTTCTTTTCAGCATGGAGAAAGTGTTTTGCATGTTACAGTAAAAAACTGCCACTATGAAATAGCAAAAAGCATAGTAGCTCACAAAAAAGCGAATGTAACTGAAGCTGAACTTATAAACTATGTAAATCAGCCTAACGTAGTAAGTATAATTTTCAATACTTTAATTTTTCACGATAAATTATTATCGACAGCTTCATGAATTCCTCGATACATAATAAATAGCTGTACTAAAACTATTAATAAATAGCTGTTCTAAAACTATTGAAAAGCCGTTAATGTCCATAATAATGATTTAGCGACACAATCATTACCAAGAAACAATCAAGGCACCCCTAAAAATTTATCTTATAATTACGAAACTAGACATATACCTACCTTACCAATGTGTCATTGATTAAAAATTCATCACCAATAAGTGAACCGAGTTGTTCCAGAACGTATTGCAAAATTGCATTCTAGGGCGAATATAAGGATCCGCTGGAACATATCTAACGGCTCTTGTTCCATTGTCTTCTGTGACCATAATGCTGCTGATGATGACTGTTGATACCAACAGTACGAGCAGCTACACCGTAATGGAGTAAACGCATTTTAGGCTTCAGAAAACTGATACTCATCCAGACGTATAGGCTGTTACCTTGTTCGGTGAGATTCGACAATAGACAATGTTAGCAGTGGTAGTTCCATAAATGGTATATCCTAGTAAAAATTAGGGCTTTTAATGGACTCTAGAATTTAACTAAAGTACATACAAAAACTTATAGAATTTTCTTTTTCATTATGTTTTATGTCAGACATTTCGTTTTTTTTTTCTTCCACACCATTGTTTCGTGTAAAGTAGCTTATTTACAATTTTTTTCCCTTTAGGATGGAGAAACAGCAACACACTATGCATCTTCAATTAATAAGGATCAAATTCATTATCCATCTGAGGACAAAGATCTAATTGCTCTAATGCTTCAACATGGAGGAAGCGTGACCACTGAAACAAAAGAGGTAAGTTCTGGAGGGAGGTGACATTTAAGCTTTGCATCAAGAGAGCTTAAGAAAAATAAAGCTAAGCTTTTTCCAATATACAGGATGTTTCCAAAAGGAAATTACGAGATTTATTTCTTTACCTATAGAGATAGATAATGTAAAAGGAAAATGTTCAAAATAAAGTAAAGAATCGTAACAGTACCGTTCGATCTCCATGCAGGGTTATTTTCAGAAAATTTGAAAATCAAAATTTTTTATACAGTCCCTCAATTAAAAGTACCCATTAGAAAATATTTCTCACCCTCTCTAATAACTAAATAAAAAATCTGGTGTGCGCAACACATTACTTTCCCTACAGACTCAAATTTATTTTCTCTATCATATTCCATTAAATTCTCAAAATGTCACTGATACTTATTTCATATTACAATATTTAGCAACTTAACGCATTTTAGAACGTCGCCAAGTTCTTCAAATTCCAAAAAACTGAAATACCTCGAAGATGATTTAGTCCGGAGTAATGTAGTTTGTCTCATTTGGGTTGTTGTAAAAAATTACGTATAAAAAAGTATTTAATCACCATATTTCAGCATATTTAGACTTTTATTTCATATTTTGGCACTTTCTGCGAGCCAGTTCGAACCAAGATCTTATCAGCACCAGAATAACCTACAAGTGACTTGTTAACTAGCAAATTTGGGGAAATTTGCTAGTTAACAAGTCACTTGTTAACTAGCAAATCACACTTGTCACATAAGTTTTGAGCTAGAATAGATACAAACTTTGCATAAACAAACATGCTAAAAATAGTCAAGTTAGAAATAATTTTTCGTGTTCTAGAATGCTCGAAACATGTAGATCCGTTAAAAACCCGAGTTTCTATTTTCGACACGAATCCAGTATTTCCCCTATACATTAACATATTATATTGAAAAGTAAAAATTCTCCGTATTTTATTCATGGAGGCAAACAAACATGAAAAATTGAAGCATTAAAATGAGATTGGTTAAAAAAAATGTAAATTTCTATTAACAATTGTGTGTGCCGTATGCAAATTGTATCAAGTTTTATTCAAATTAACAAGTTTGGTTGTTGTTGTTTTAAAATCAAGTATTATTATTTAGAGGCATGTATTAAATTTCCATTTTCATTTTAGACAAAAATTATATCATTGTTTAACTTAAGTATTGAAAAATGATACATTAATTGACGATCCCTAATCCTACTAATATTTTAGGTTTTTGTGGTATAATAAATTAAGTCACAATATTTTAACATTATTAACTTCGTAAATTGTGCAAGTATGAAAAATAATATTTTTGAAGATAATTAATTGAATAGCAAGAAATATTTTTCTAATTGGGTATTTTTCAATACCGAGATTCTAGAAAAATTTAGACTTTGAATTTCTCTGAAAATATCCCCTTCCCCCATAAAGATCACACTTTACCGTTGTAATTCTTTACCTTATTTTGAACATTTTTCAATTTACATCGATTAAAACCATGCTGCTCCAGGCAAGACTCCAACTACTGATATACGTACAGGCCAACCGACGTTCTCACAATTGAGCTACTGGGACGGAATTGGAAGCTGTTATCGTTGAGATGAACTCTGCATTTTCCTTCATTTAATGTTACATTGACGTGTAACTAGACAATCTGACTAATCACCTCCTTCTATTTTTACCCTAGATTAGCCTTCTATTGCTATTTTTATCCTCCAGGTGAGCTTCTTGAGTGGTTGTTGGCTTCCCGATTTGAAATCGATGCTTATTATCCCACAATCCACAAAATCCGTGATAGTCTTTCTGCGCTAAATTCAGACCTCCGACATCTTTGCACTAATCGGCAGGATTAATTTGTTCGGGTGGCATTGTAAAGAACTGTGCTGTTCCAACCGATGCTGGAATCACGGATCTTCGTACTGGCCAGCCGATGTTCTTCTAATTGACCTACTGGTACGCAATTGCAAGCTTTTACCGAAGTGTGCAAATTATTCTCCTCCCTATTGTGTCATATTGGCGTACAATAATATGACTGATAACCTCCTACTATTTTTACATCAGGTTAGCCGATCCGGTGGTCGAGCGGTCAGGGGCATGCGTTTCCGTCTGATCGCTGAATTGCCGGGTTGTGGGTTCGAATCCCGCCAGCGGGCATGGATGTTGTCATGTCGAGGCCATGTCAGACTTCCACCCTTCGAGGGACCTCTATAAAAAAGTGAAGCTGCAAATCTCCTCCCCTTCGCCATGGGACATCCTGGGGGGGTCTTATGGACGTGGTGCATAGGCGCCCCATGACCACAGGGGAATTAGTACACACACACATCAGGAGGCCAACGGCCGTACCGTGCTGAAAACACCGGTTCTCGTTAGATCACCGAAGTGAAGCAGCATCGGGCGCGGTTAGTACTTGGTGGGTGACCACCTCGGAACGCCGCGTGCTGTTGGCCATCTCGGGTGCGGTATCCCCGTGGTTTGCGCGCTAGATTTGCACGCTGCCACAAATGTCGCCGTGTTCATGCGGAGTACGATCACGTTAAGCATGTGGGTCCGTAAGTCCTTCCGAGAGGTTGGTGGTAGGGGAAGGAGGGTACGGTCCCTGTGGATGCCTCCCCCACTGGGTTCCGGTCTAAATTGGGTGGCACTTCCCGGCCGTCCATACAGTTACCTTACACCTCTCTGGTAGGTCGGACGGTCTGGGTCTCAACAACAACAACAACACACACATCAGGTTAACCTCTTGATGCTATTTTATCCTTGGGGTTAGTTTCCTTCGTAGTCATTGGCCTCTCGATTAGAAATCGATGTTCAATATTCCAGAATTCACTGAATCCGTGCTAGTCGTACTAGGGTCACTTTCAAACACTCTACATCGCACAAACGCGCAGGGTAAATTTATTCGGACGCCATTATAAAGAACCTTGCTGTCCCAGCCAGGGCTCATACCGTATTTTCGTATTGGCCAGCCGAAGCTCTTCCAGCTGAACTACTAAGACAGAATTGTAAGCTCTTGTCGTTGAAGTGGTCTCTGCACCATTATCTATCTATTTATAATAAGTAAAGAAATAGAGTTCGTGACCACCTTTTTGGAACACCTTGTATAACATATTTGCTTCTTAATACTCTTTTATACACATACGATTTTATATATGTTTAGCACATATTTGCACCTTAATGGGTAAACATTTCAGAATCAAGAAACGCCAATACATTACTGCTGCAGGGCTGGAAATGAAGATGTCCTGAAAGAAATTATAACAAAATTGCCTGCATCCTTGCTTCAAATTGCTTGCAACAAACAGGCTGCCGTAAGTTCCACATGGTTGGTCTTTATATATTATTAAAAGTAACGCATACCTTATCAATATGTTTTTGTAACATTTTGACAACATGTAAAATTTCTTTTTTATATCTACATTTGCATATACAGAATGGATGGTCACCTCTGCTATATGCTTGTGCTTCTGGGAACTACCATGTGGTCCAACTTCTTCTTCAAAATAGTGCCAGAGTTGATGTCTTTGATAGCGTAAGTATTGGGTAGTGTAATCTTGAAATAGATAGTATATTTTGAAATGCACATGTCTAAATTAGTAGATACTAAGTATGCTATCTTCTTATGCCTGTCATCCATGTGAGATTTTAAATGAATCATTCATGGAAAAATTCATGGGAATGATTCATAGCAATATCCATTTTTGTAATCGTTACGTCCATATGAAATTTCCCAAACAAAACACCAAGTTTGGCCCTTTGATAGGTACAAAACATCGTATTACCTAAATGCGTCTTAGTTAAGTTACTTCAAAAAGCCGTTTACTGCCTTGGAATCCTTTTTTCCAAACAGTTTTCTAAAGCACTTACTAACATATCTTTCACAGGGAATTAAATTCAAACTTTTCAAATTAGCAAATATAGACTCAACGAGTTAATTAAAAATATAAAAATTTAAGAAACAATTTTTCAAATAACATAAAACTCTGTAAAGTTACTGAGGAAACGATCAAATTCCATTCTGATTGAAGATGCAGTATCCTAATGTTTGGGCAATTTTATATTCATGATTCTACTTTGGAAATATTATATTCATAATTATACTTTGGAAATGTTATACCTATTTGAAGCCTTTTTTAAATTGGAACGACCAATCGCGACGACCAATCGCTACGACCAATTGCTCTAGAGATCTTTAGTCGTGCTATCATTTTAAAACACCATATAACAAATACAAATGTTTGGAAAATAATATTTCTTAACTTAATTCCAAGCATGAATTTGCGTTTTTGACTCATTTAAGAAAATTTTGTTTGGGACAGGACCAGCTCAAGAATCAAGTATCATCGGACTGAACCAGGCTCAATAAAATTTAGTTGAAGTAAACTAAATATTAAGCTAAAAAAATTAAGTGCATTTGAAAATGTCTTCGATTTTAAGCCAAGTTCGAACTGTGGGACTGTCAAATCGGTATACGTACCGCGTTGCTGACATGTAATCTATTTTCTTCCTAAATGAATGCTTTAAAATTCCTCTTCCAAAAATCGAACAGAACCACATATATAAGATCTAAACTAAATTCATTTTATCAGAGAATGGAATTCTCAAAATAAATTCCTAACTCGCATGATTATTATCAGAACTGCTTGATTTGTAATAATGATAGAAGTCAATAGGTATAAATTTGAGAAAACTAGGCCTTTTAATTTTTAACCCCGAGTCAATTAATACTGCAGCTGCTACTCAAAGATAACGTGACAGTTAGTCTTCGATAAAAACGATATCATAACATTGGCTTTTATTTTAGCATAATACTCTTTTAAATACTGTTTTTTTGCTAAAAATGGTCAAAAATTGCCTAAAATTTCGCCTAAACATTAACAATTTTGAAAGAAAATAGAATTTAAAATTATTAAATTTATATATTATTCATTATTTATATTATTGAAGCAAAGTCAGTTTTGAATGCAGATTAATACCGACTAAAATGTGATTGTGTGCGAAAGTTTCGTTGACATAGTAAAACTCAACCGATTCGAATAAAATTTTGTACATAGCTTGAAATGCTCATGCTTTGGGTCATAACGAATCCCAAATTTTAAATCTCAATCTATAGACTGAATTATCTGAGGTCAAAAACAGATAATGTTATGTCTGTAGAGAAATATTAATTTCAAACAATTCTAGTGCCAAACAAGATTTTCTCTTTGTTTGATACAACTTGTACAATTATACAAGCTACTAGACTGTCTTGTATATTCATTATTTAATATTTTGAGTTTTTTACTATTTTCATGAAATAAAAGTATCAGTTATTAAACATGTAGCCAGTCATCCTACTTCGCTTTAGTTTTGAGTCGCGAAAGACAGACGAGTAATTAGTTAATTTATATATAATTTATATATTATTAATTTATTTATTATTTAATTAATTAATTTAACGGCACCTTACCTGAACTCTGTCTATACAGAATCTTGTGACTATACTTCGTTGGATTCTCTGTTACACTGAGCATAGAGGAACGTATATACATTTCCTTTTATTATTTAAAAAGGTGATACACGCTTATCAAATAAAATTAAGCAGAGATTTAAGAAAATAATGCTTACTGAGAATTACTATTAATACTTTAATGCTTACTGAAAAAACACGCGTATTCGTGTTTATAGCACATTTCACTAAATCAAGACTTTTTTCAGGATGGAAGAGCTGGTCTCCATATTGCCGCTGAGGGTGGTCATGCTGATGTCATTGAAATTTTATTGAACCACAAAGCCTTCGTGAACGTTCGAACAAAAAAGGGTATGACACCTTTACACCACGCTGCTGTTCAAGGACATACGAATGTGGTAAAACTTTTAGTTGGAAAGTATGGAGCAGCAATCGACGGTTTAACCTTGGTAAGAAAACTCAATTATATCTAGTCGTTTGATAATTAAAATATTGAAAATATCAACACATTTGACTACAATTGGAATTTCAAATGGATTTCGAAATCAATGGATTTATTTCAATTTTTACTTTCTTCGCGATGAGCTAGAGGTATAGTGATAGTGATTGTACACTTTCCTAGTCTGATTTACCTAGACTTTTAGCAGCAGAATAACTAAATTTTTACGTTAACCGATGTTACCCAAGAAAAATATAGTGATCGTGATTTATTCACATTATTTTTGTCGTAAATACATCGGCGGAGTCCCCAGATACCAGAAATAAAATTTTGTCGATTTATAAATGGGTGTCGAATCGTTGACCCTTCGTGAACTCGAAAATCACTAAAGCAATTTAGACCAGATTTTGATGGTATACTGCGTATATTGTCTAGATGTGAATGCAGTAAAAATATCCGAAAAATGTATATACTAGTTTAGTAACTAAAAATGCATATACTAGTTATACTAGTAGTTACCGAAAAATGTATATACTAGTTACAAATATTATCTAAATCGGGGATCCTTTGTAATCTCAAAATCCACTAAATGATTTAGACCAAATTCAGGATTTATACTGTGCATATTGTGTTGATGTGAATGCAGAAAATACACTGACTTCCAAGAGTTAAACACGCAATGCAAATTTTCATTTTTCGAAAGCGTATTTGAATTTGAGTGGCTGAAAATCGCTACGGATGTAGTTGGTAGTATGCAAATATAGTATGTTACAGACAATCACGATTGACTGTCCGGATATATGCTAATTAGGCAGTCGTTGAAGACGTCAGCATTCTGAAGGGTTTGAGGAGGTGCATTTAAATGCTGATACGCAGTGTTTATAACTTTTGTATACTTATTTTTGATGATATTCGTATTTCTATGACTGAAAGAAGACGAATGACCGATAGTGAGCGCTGGCGGTCTGTCAGACGCATTAAAGCAGGACAGTCAATCAAAGATGTCGCTATTTTCTTTGGCCTTAATCATTCGGTAATTTCTCGATTATGGAAACAATTCCAAACAAGTCAAACAATTGTCCGGAGACCTGTTCCCGGTCATCCAAGGGTTACCACCCCCTCTGATGATCGGTATATTGCTATAGTAACCAAGCGGAATCGACGACCGATCTCCACAACTGTTACATCCATGGTGGCAGCTGCACTTGGCAAGACAATATCCGCCAGTACTGTGCGCCAAAAGCTCCACGTGAAGGAACTGTATGTCCGAGTACCACGTTTTTGTGTTCCATTAACCGTCCAAGCCAGAGGGGCAAGATTAAAGTGGTATCGTCAACATATCAATTGGACTGTCTCAGATTGGTGCAACGTCCTGTTCACGTACGAGTCCAGATTTGCCCTGGAATCAGATGATAAGCGTGTAAGGGTCTGGAGAGAACGAAGCGCACGCAATCAAGCCAAGAACATTCTCGAACATCACGCAATCAGAGGTGGCAGCGTTATGGTGTGGGCTGGAATTTCAATGGGATATCGCAGAGAGCTGCACATCCTTAAAGGCGGTTCTGTGACGGCTGCACGGTATCGGGATGAAGTCCTTGACCCCAATGCGAGACTCTACGCTGCAGCAGCTGGTCCTGATTTCTTCCTTATGGACAATAATTCCCGTCCCCATTGAGCTAACATCGTTGACGAATACCTGCAAAGTGAGGGCATTTCTCCTTATGGAGTGGTCGGCTTGTTCCCCCGACCGTAATTCCATTGAAAATCTTTGGGAAGCCCAAATGCGTGGTGTCTCTGTACGTTTACCTCCTCCAGCCAGTCTCAGAGAGTTGGAGGCTACCCTATTGGAGGAATAGCCATTGCTCGCATCTGCGATGGTTGATCATCTCATTGAAAGCATGGAAAATCGTTGTAAAATCTGTGTGAAGGTCCGGGGTGGTCTTATACCATATTAATGTAAGTATTGTTTGGTTTGTTTGCCTTTAAACATCATTTTGTTAATGACCCAAATGTGGCGTCATCATATAACTTACGAACAGTAACTATTTTTTCATCTTTGTACATAATTCTTGTTTCTTTAATGCATAAATGCATTTGCTAACTTCATGTATAATTTTGAATTAATCAAAGCTATACTTTTCCATTTTTGTTGATTTTACAGTCCGTTTTTAACTTTTGAAAGCCAGTGTAGTTAAAAAATGTGTATAATTTTGCTCAGATGTCGAATGTCCATTTCTTTCGAGTCTCAGGATTTCGACAATCTGTTGGTTTTAATTACAATAATAAAAAAGATGTATGCCTGTCTGTTCGTCTGTAGCGAAAAAATGAAATTTTGTACGCATGTATTTAAAAGTCGGGGACAATGCGCCTCGGTGAATATTTTTTTATTCGAATTAGAATTTTAGTTATTTTAAGTCAAAGAAACTTCCCGTCCACGGCTCATTTGAACCATAGCTCCTATGGCACATTAACTGTTGGCGCCATCTAGTACATCCATCTTAAACGTAGCTCGTTATTTACCAATTAACTTTTATGTTAGAATATTAATAAACCTCTAAAATATACATTATAGTAGAAACCCGAGTGCAGTTCCCTTTTCATATATATTTAAATCTGTGAGTAATTGAATTTTTTTTCCGGAAACAATTTCATTTTGTCTGATACAAAGGAGAATGTCTTCAGGCATTCGATGTTCGAAATTTTCAACAATACACTGTAAAATGATTAAAGACCGAAAATATAATCAAACACTTTCCAGCTTAGCACCATCGAGAGGTCGAAAAATTCTCTTTTAAAGAAAATTTAAATGGAATTCATACGATTCCATTAAATGGATTCGTGAAATTTTAAAAAATACCAGAATAATCTACATCATAATGAATCTCGGGCCTTATTTTGGGTAAAATTTAACCATCAGGTGTATTTTTGCGCCTTAAAACTTATATCATGTGAAAAGCAATCAGATAAAGAGAGAAAACTGAATTTACACATATTTTCAAAAGTAGTTCTCAGGTGAAAAACCAAATTTAAACTTTAGCGTAATAAATGTGACATGTTTAATTTATAAATTGATATACGTGATAATTGAACCAAACTTTTTGTGAACTAAGAAGTACATAGTTTTAATGTAATAATGAAAAAATGTGATTTACCACTCCAAATACTATCACAAACAGTCGATGCAGTAAATAAATCACTTGTTTGTAAAATATGTCAGAATATGCCTTATCAAGAACTTGATGCATTTATTGCATCAATTTCGTTTGAAAATATCTATTTTCAAACAGAAAACATGAACTTTTCTTTTGTAATAAAGAAATCTCAAAGAAATTCTTTATATTGTATGGTTTTTAACGCTATGAAACAAATAAGCTACTGATTCAAAAAAACTAAATTTTGTAATTCCATTTCTTTTAATTACAGAATTAAAATTCCATCAGTTGCCAGTTCGGAAATGCGAAGAAATAAATAAAGCTCTTTTTCGTACTAATTGTAAAACTTAACAAGTATTCACTCGACATACGATTTATTTTTTACTAAAGGAAAAACCCACAAAAATTTTATGAAAAAGCCTTCATATGGTGAAAAATGTACACTTTATTCTTGACGCAACTATTAAACATTTTTATTCACTTTTGTATACTTATTTTGTACAGTAATACGGATTTTCAAAAAACCAGAAATGTCATATCCAGCATCGGAGATAAAAATCCATAGTGAACATCCACTCCCCTCTGGAATTTGATGCATTCCATATCAGCCATCATCTAAGCTCTATCTATTGCCAATCCCAAAGAGTAGATGTTTCAAAGAAATATTTTGAACTGGAAGTGTAAACAGTACCAGAAGTGTAAATCCACATAACCCCTCTCTAGAATTTGATTCTCAATCCATATAAATCAGTATATACTCTGTATCTAAAGCAGATCATAAGAAATATGTGTTTCAAGAAATAAATGAATTTTTGAATCGGAAACGACATCGCCAGAACCAAAGTTGGAAATCCCTAGTAATTTCCTTAACACCCTTCAGACCTTAATGCTGAATCTATATTAGTCATTACCTAAACTCCGTCTATTACAAATTCTGAGAAATAAATGTTTCAATAAATTTTTGAACCGGAATTGAAAATTCCAAGTGAACCATCCTATCTCCTCCAGAATTTGATGCTGAATCCATATCAGTTATCATTGAAGCTCTATCACCAACCTAGAGAAAAAAAAATTCAAGTAAAATGAAATTTAATACTGAATCCACATCAGTCGTCATCTAAGCTATATCTATAACAGATTCTGAGAAATAGAGGTCTCAAAGCAAAGTTTATTCAAAAGACAATAGCTCGACAAAATTCTTGCCTCCAACAAAATGCAGAGTAGCAAAAGATAAACAATTACACTTACCCTCATTTCCGGCCGTCCAAATGGTTGTTCACGTCTTCGGATGAGTCGGACGGCCTGGGTCTTCAACTTACCCTCATTCAAACCTAGGTTTTTCTGAATTCAAATCAGGTATTCTATAAGCTGCAATATCTACATATGCCTTAAACCTTCTAAGAGCTTAGATTGTCCAATAAATTTTTATTATATTTATTTCATATAAATGTATAATATTTAATCATTCACATAAATATTATAAAATGTATTTCGTGTAAATATATTAATACACATTTTATAAAATATCTGTTTTATATAATAATTTTGGTACTGCATTATTAATTTGTATTTACTTAGAGCAAACAGACTGCACTCCATTTAGCTTCTCACCAAGGGCGTTTTGAAACATGCAGATTGCTTCTTGATATGAAAGCAGACCCGAATGCAACAGATAACGTAAGTTTCAAGAACTTGAAGTTTATTGTTTTTAAAATATTGTAAAAAAAGAAAACATACATTTAAGAATTTATATTATTAAAAAGCCTGCATAAAATTTTATTTTAAATGGATCTCATCTAAATCTATGTTTAATTGTTCTGAATTTAGGGATCTAAATATAAATGAATTCTATTAACTTTATATCAAATATATTTTCGATATATAAAAATTATTTTGATAAGTTTTATAATTAAATATTTAAATAGTTTTTTAAATGTTAATATTAAATATTATTAAATAATATCACTTTTTTAAATGATATTTTTTTCTGAAAATTTTAACCTACGAAACATTTTACATAAATTGTATCATCGTGAATAATATCAATTTTTATCTTAAAGATATATTTAAACATTTATACCATGCTCAAAAGACATGTTCATGTAGACATTACAAAAATCGTATTAAATCATCTACACAAACGTATATATGAAAAGGATATATAAAACGTAGATTACTTTTAACTTATACATAAAATTCCTGCATAAAATGTAAGTGCGGAATATATATAAAATGTCTTGTCTGAGACTCGGATTAAATTATACACAATGAAATAAATATGAGTTAATAGTAATTTAAATATGAAACGTTTTTTCATTTTATGACATATGTGATATCTTCCCAATTTTGGAAATAATAAATCGAATGATATGGAATTTGCTGCACTTATTTTTAGTCGTAAACAACAAAAATACTATTCACTTTGAGCAAGATCAAGACTAAGAAAAATCAAATTTGTGTATAGATATTTAGATAATATTATATTCCTACAGAGTGCTTTCATACAATATCAAAATTTGTTAATCTGTAAAGACAGCCATGTGTTGTGCACATCATATTTTACATACATAGATATTATGTCACCATTAATATTCTTATTTCCCTCAAATTGAATTTTTATCTTTCTAGAGAGGACAAACACCACTTCTGCTAGCAGCTGAAAATGATCATTCTGAGGTGGTCAAATTGTTCCTTCAGCTAAAACCTGACCTCGTGACAATGGCCAGTTCGGTAATAAGGCATTTTTCATACGTACTTTAAAGTTATTCATTTGCAACCAAGATTATGTTTTGTTTTTTTTTATCACGTGTTTCAATTACAAGTTTATGAGTACACTTACGTGATGAATATAATTTGCCTCAACGATTGTATTTTCCAAGACTTATAATAACCTTAGATAATCGAAATATTTTATATATATATATATATATATATATATATATATATATATATATATATATATATATATATATATATATATATATATATATATATATATATATATATATATATATATATATATATATATATATATATATATATATATATATGTGTGTGTGTGTATATATATATATATATATATATATATATATATATATATATATATGTGTGTGTGTGTATATATATATATATGTATATATATATATATATATATATATATATATATATATATATATATATATATATATATATATATATGTATGTATATATATATTATTTTAAATATATATATATGTATAAAGAATTTTATTTACTTGTATTATAAAAAATACCAGTGACCTTATTGTTTATTGAATTTATTGTCTGCAGTGAAAATGTGAAATGAAAATGGTTTGAATAGCACAATATTTAAAATTAAAACAGACTCAACGATAAGCTAGAGAAAAAATCATTATAAATAAAACAGGTACAAAATAGGTATTAAATACTTCTCTTTTCCTGTTCTATATATAAGGCAAGCAATAGAAAATTGGATTACATTTTGTGAAAGACTGGCAAATATAAGCCTGTAACTACACCCAAAGATTAAATTATCATTTAAAGTGTTATAAATCATATATGTAATACATACTTAAGGTACTAATCCCCTTGTTCCCTGCATTAACATACATGACGTAAAAGCGTGTATAGCGTAATAGATGAAAAGATTCAAACTGAAAAAATTACACATGGAACTAGGTCTTTCCTGGCTCATAATTTTTTCTTTATATGAAAAAGAATATAATTGAAAAGTAAAAAGTATTTTCGATACCTGGTACGTTATCAAGGGACATACCTGGTTCGGTAATACGGAATATCTAAATTTCTGTGAGCATAACTGTATATTGCATTACAGAAATTATGCACATGGTCCTTATATATATATATATATATATATATATATATATATATATATATATATATACATATATATATATATGTATATAATATATATATATATATATATATATATATATATATATATATATATATATATATATATATATATATATATATATATATATATATATATATATATATATATATATATATAACATGAAGTTGACTGAATAGTAACTCTTTGATCGGCTCTACATCGTCCTGTTAAAGATTTATTCTAACCCATAAAATCATAACCATATGATAAAATGATTTCAAACCTGTTCTGCAAAATATCCAGTAAAGTAAACCATTGCCTTTGGCTAGTTGAAGATTTATTTTAACCCATAAATTCATAATCATTAGATAAAATGATTTCAAATCTGTTGTGCAAATTTTACAGTGAAAGTGAACTATTGCCTTCAAAAATTGTCCAAAAAATATTCCAACTTAATAAGAATTTTGAATTAATGGCACCAGATGGCAGCACTTTCGATTTTAAGATTTCCGTGAATAAATGAATATCCTAAGTATTAACTAATCAAGCAGTTTCATTTATATTATTTTAGTGGAAAAACACATACCATATATTATAACTTGCGCTAATTTGCTGCTAAATTTGTAATATTGTGAAGTGAGTAGTTTTATAAATTGTTCAACATGATATAAAATTCATATAGAATGACTGATGGTAATAAAATATTCCCTTTTTAAATAATTATATTATTCCATTTATATATATATATATATATATATATATATGGTATATAATCTTTTTCTAAGTACTGCATTTGATAACGTTCATTTTAAACATTTATTCTATGATTTGCTCATTACCAGAAGTAAAAATCTTAATAATTATTTATATGTCACAGACTTAAACTTTAATGACGAATCAAAACAAAATACTAAAATAAATGAATATTGTACCTTGAATTTTACTAATTCTGTATTAAATAATCTGAAGATAAATAATTTCTTAAAATCGGTTTCCAATTACATTCCAGTCAAACATGTAAATCCTAAAATTGCATATAAATATGATAAACCGCTAGGACGTTATATTTTCAACTATAATCAAATTGCCAAATCAGTAGATATTAATCAAAACTATGAATTGGATAAAGAGTCATATTGCCACTGTCATTTAGAAAAATACAAAGACTTCGTAGATAAACACCATGGGCATGTTATAACGGGAAATCTAAATATTATTAATTATGATGCACTAAGATCACTGATGTTACTGGGTACTAAGTACCGTATACCTACTAAATTTAAACATAAATTAATATGTAAAGGTTTATTTCTTGACTTAAATAAATTTATTTATAAAATCAGTTATAAATATCACATCCCTGTAGAAGCCTTTAAACCTTGGAGAGTCTTAATAGAGCAATACTTAAATCATTATATATATAATCAGAAAATTAATAATTCATATAAACTTAATTCAATTAAAAATGATATTAAAGAAATACAAAATGATTTTGTGATTACATATGTCGATAAGGCAAGTGGAAACTACTCAATTATTTGTAAATATTATTATAAAAATACCCTTCAGTCACACTTACTTAATAATCATATCTATAATTTACATAAAACTAACCTTAAAATCTTATACAATAGAATATCAGCCAAATATAAGCAAATCCATCTAAAAAATAGTTGTAATAACATTCCATATATTGTTTTAGTACCCAAGTTTCATAAATCCCCTGTTGCTTTTCGAACCATTACCAGTGGGCATAATTCTTACATTACTAATGCTGGAAAATTATTATTAAAGATATTACATGAAGTATCCTCGTCAGATGAAATCTCAAAAAATTGTCATATTGTAAAAAGCAGTTTTGAAGTAGTTAAGAAATTGAAAACTCTTACTAATATTCGTAGTATTTATACCTTTGATTTCAAAGAATTGTTTAATAATATTAATATAGATGATCTGTATAGAATTATTTTAGGAATTTTTGAAAAATATAATATCAACCTAAAATATTCAAATTTTCTTTTTAAAAAATTACTTAACTTCACTCTTTATGAGAATTATATTCAACATGGTGGTACTATTTTTAAACAACAGGTTGGTATCCCACAAGGGGGGTGTGCCTCATCATTGTTAGCTAATCTATATTTATTCTTCTATGAAAAAAACATTAATCCAAGCTTGCATAATATGCACATGTTTAGATATATAGATGACATTTTATGTGTATCCCCAAATAATAATATCCCTATAGTATTAAACTTTTATCCAAAAAATTTACAATTAAATGCAAGTAATAATGACACAAATGTTGCAAACTTTTTAGATTTAAATTTAAATTTACAAAATTGTAATATGGTTATAAACTTGTATGATAAAAGACAGGATTTTAAATTTAATACATCAAAAATTCAACATTTTGACTCTTGTCTGCATATATCTGTATTTAGAAATATTATAATAAACCAGGCTCTTAGAATCAATAAAATTTGTGATGAATATTATAAATTAGCGCACTTTATGGAATTATTGAGTACAGCGACTAATAATGCATATCCTCCCATTTTTGTTATTAAAATTATCAACTCAGTGTATCAAATTTCACTCGATAACATCCTAGAAAACATTCCCAATTATAGTGACTAACATACAGGAGAGGGAAAAAAAAAAAAAAAAAAAATATATATATATATATATATATATATATATATATATATATATATATATATATATATATATATATGTATATATATATGTTTGTATGTTATATATAATTATTTATTAATTATATAAATAAATAAAAATGAAAAATAATAAACTAAGTCAAAAACATTAGAAAAATCAAAAAATCGGAAAATAAGATGCATTAATGTTTTGAATTTTATTTTCGCAAAAAAATGTAACTTTTGTCAGTATTGAAACTACGTTTTGTGCGCCCTTATAATGGTGTATAGTGGCATTCTCGATTATCCAGTTTTCCTATTAATTCTTGTTTAGTAGGAATTTTCATCTATGATTCATATTCATATTCAGTTCTGCATGTTTGGGAAGTTGTATTCTGAATTGCTTGTCCAGTCTCCAGCTTAGACTCACTGGACGGGTTTGGGAGTATTTCTGTGAACGTTCGTACTACCTCCCTGGTAGAATTTCGACTTGTTCATTCCGGTGCTTCTAGATTATGTTGTTGAGGTTGATCGTGTATACACGTGGTAGAAGAAGAATGATTCATGCCGCATGGTAATACAATTTTCTTAATGTATCCTTTTTTCATTTTTTGATGCCTGTAGTCTGAGTTTAAGCATTTATAGTAATGTACTATTGCTTAATCTGAAACAGGCATTTGTTTGGGTTAATTAGAGTTAAATACTCAGACCTGAAGAGGAATTTAATTCTGATTAATCATCGAATTTGGGAAGGTTCTGTTCTTTTCTCTTATCGGCATTATGGCCGTGAATTTGCTTCTATGGTGATGTTAATATTACTTGAATTGTATTTTTATTTTTTTTATTTTTACATAATTCTTATTATTACATTTCAAATATTTATCCATATACTTGTCTGCTGCATTATGCGCGTATTGTATATTGGTTTCTTATTTTCTGTCTAGTTGTTTACGAGTTTCTGTGGTAACATTCATTTTTAATTAGTTAGAACTGAATTACACTAAAGTTAGCTGCATTTGCGCTGAATTGGTGTCAAATTTTAACTTCTTTTTTATCTCATTATCCCTTATCTTATCATTTTAAAATGTCTGGTAATTGTAATTCCTAGGTAATAATTCTATTCTTAGCCATTGTTTTTGTGATCGATCTTAGTTTTTCATATATTGAATATCTTATTGTTTTTGTGATCGTACGTAGCCTTTCATACGTTGAATCTCTGAATTGTTGAACCATTAAATAAATGCATATTTATTGGAAGAATTTGAATTCTGTATTTACAGCAATGGTTGTATTATTCTTAGATTATATTAGTTCTGAAGTAAAATATTGTGTTTCATGTTGTATTCATGGATGTTAATTTGAATCAATTTATTCTGGAATAGTCAATGTGTATATGTATATTTTTCCACTATCTATCCTAGTTTTGCTTATTCCTAAGCATTTATTTAATCCGGGTCTTAATGTGTCTACACATTAGTTTATATATTTTCAAAGTGTTTTAGATGATCCATTAGTTTGAAAAATAATGGTACCTTTCTTATGCTGTAATTGTGTCTCCACCTTTGTAATTGAATTAAGGTGCATTCTTGGCTAAAGAGTCTCTTTTTTTAATGCAAGTGCCTTTATTTTGGGGAAATAAAGGTTACTATCATTCCCTATTACTTGATGTCTTATTATAAAAAATTAGCGACTGGCAACTGGATGCTTTCTGACATCCAAGCTCGGTATTCGAGAACTTGTTGGGGTTCTCCTAGATCGTTATCCAGCTACCAACAATATCCTTTATCCTCTATGACTATTCCATCTTCATTCGGTACATCCAGCCAGTATTCTTTGTTCACTTCATATAACTTTCAATCGTACAGCCATGCATCACTAAATAACACACTTAAATTTAAATCTTGTAATTCTAATAGATGTAAAACTTGTCCGTTTGCTAATAGTAATCAGATCAATTGTAACAATAATCTTGTCTTCTGTAAAACATATAATTGTATCTACCAAATTGAATGTAAAAAATGTAATATGTCATATATAGGTCAAACCAGCAACCCTCTGCATCTCCGAATTAACGTACACAGGAATCACATAAAAAAATTTTCAAATAATGCAACTTCCTTTAATGAATCAAAATTTGAATACGAACATTTTTCTAAACATGGGTTCGACAACATTGAAATTAGTATTCTGTGTATTCAAAAAAATTACTATGACAGATTGTTTCTTGAAAATGAATTCATTTGTGCACACAAAACCATCTTTCCATATGGACTCAATCAAATATTTAACCATCATAATATTGTTAAAAAGTCCTTTAATTCTCCTAATGAAGACCATAATATTTATAATTCCTTCAACAATCATAAAAGTAAATCAAAAAGAACTAAAAGAGCAAGTAAATATAATAAAAAATTGCCATCATTATCTGAACTAAAAAATGCCATCCTTCAGCAACATGCAAATTTTGAAATTACTTTTGATTGGAAACAATGTAAAAACTGGATTTTCGCAATTAAAAAACAGCAATTAAATATGGTATATAATCTTTTTCTAAGTACTGCATTTGATAACGTTCATTTTAAACATTTATTCTATGATTTGCTCATTACCAGAAGTAAAAATCTTAATAATTATTTATATGTCACAGACTTAAACTTTAATGACGACTCAAAACAAAATACTAAAATAAATGAATATTGTACCTTGAATTTTACTAATTCTGTATTAAATAATCTGAAGATAAATAATTTCTTAAAATCGGTTTCCAATTACTTTCCAGTCAAACATGTAAATCCTAAAATTGCATATAAATATGATAAACCGCTAGGACGTTATATTTTCAACTATAATCAAATTGCCAAATCAGTAGATATTAATCAAAACTATGAATTGGATAAAGAGTCATATTGCCACTGTCATTTAGAAAAATACAAAGACTTCGTAGATAAACACCATGGGCATGTTATAACGGGAAATCTAAATATTATTAATTATGATGCACTAAGATCACTGATGTTACTGGGTACTAAGTACCGTATACCTACTAAATTTAAACATAAATTAATATGTAAAGGTTTATTTCTTGACTTAAATAAATTTATTTATAAAATCAGTTATAAATATCAAATCCCTGTAGAAGCCTTTAAACCTTGGAGAGTCTTAATAGAGCAATACTTAAATCATTATATATATAATCAGAAAATTAATAATTCATATAAACTTAATTCAATTAAAAATGATATTAAAGAAATACAAAATGATTTTGTGATTACATATGTCGATAAGGCAAGTGGAAACTACTCAATTATTTGTAAATATTATTATAAAAATACCCTTCAGTCACACTTACTTAATAATCATATCTATAATTTACATAAAACTAACCTTAAAATCTTATACAATAGAATATCAGCCAAATATAAGCAAATCCATCTAAAAAAAAGTTGTAATAACATTCCATATATTGTTTTAGTACCCAAGTTTCATAAATCCCCTGTT